>SMSR01010104.1:0-36342 GCA_019453355.1 Ceratina japonica
TATTGCTCGGCCCGATCGAACGTTTCTCCATATTCGTGGTGCACAGAAAACGTTCGATTTTCGACTACCGACACGTCGACGAATCGTAGCGAGTTCATATTGCCACAGATAAGAAATTATGGCTGACAAATTTC
This sequence comes from Ceratina japonica, assembly GCA_019453355.1. NCBI lineage: Eukaryota > Metazoa > Arthropoda > Insecta > Hymenoptera > Apidae > Ceratina > Ceratina japonica. The sequence goes on from SMSR01010104.1 coordinate 135, forward strand.
CCCTCGGCGATCGCATCTAACTTCTTCTAACGAACCTCGTGTCGGAGAATGCATTCAATTTTGTCTGACAAATATTCAATTACAGAATGCATTTAATCTTATCTGACGCACGTTCTATTAGAAAGACTGTCTTAAATCCGAGTTTACAGTAAATCGTACATTGCAACCAGATAAGAAGTTATCGTTTCATATAGTCCTCTCATTAGTCATATCTCGTTGCTGTCGCGGAATTTATGAATTACCCATTTAGAATCTATATAAAAGTGCGTTCCCGAACGATGTCGGAGAAACGCAGATCCATGCGATTCGATTATGGCGATTAAAAATGGGAAACATATCGTTCCCTTCTACGGGCAGCGCGTGAAATATTTCTACAAAGCGAGTGCGTGGGCGTGAACATAATTTTTGATCGAGGCGATTTCGATGCGTTAAACCGTGACGAGGGGGTGGTACCGGAAAGTAGCGGCGCTTGAGAGCCAGGAGAATGTCCACCAGCGTCTATCGTGCGGCTTCGCACGAATCGCCGAGATGCGAACGTGTACGCGACACGAAACGCGATTACCGTACGCCGCACCGTATCGCCGCTCGTGTTTCACGCGTGTAATCCACGATTTGTTCTTTGCTCCCTTGTGGTCACGCTTACACCTCTGTGTACACAGTTCAGACTTCTGTCTTTCCGTTCGACGTGATTTACTGTTAGAACCACCATTTTCGTGAGAAGGACAATTTCGAAGTAGGATTATGGTTCACTTTGTGTTTATTAAAGGATAATTATGCTCGTTTGTGAAGCTAATAAGAAAACAGGTAGAAAATAAAATTAATCTTCTGACTTCTGTCTTTCCATTCGACGTGAGTTATTGTTAGAGTCACGATTTTTGGGAGAAGGACGATTTCGAAGTAGGATTATGGTTCCGTCTGTGTTTATTAAAGGATAATTATGCTAGTTTGCGAAGCTAATAAGAAAACAAGTAGAAAATAAAATGGATCTTTTGACTTCTATTTTTCCATTTGATCTGAGTTATTGTTAGAGTCACGATTTTTGGGAGAAGGACGATTTCGAAGTAGGATTATGGTTCCTCTATGTTTATTAAAGGATAATTATGCTAATTTACGAAGCTGATAGGAAAACAGGTAAAANGTATTTTATTTTCTACCTCGTGAACTGCTCCCAGATTTTCACTCGAAATAAAACGGACGTGCAGAAAATACATGTACATGAGAACGCGTAATGGAATCAAATGCAAAAACAGTGAAACGTGAAATAAATGTTTTCGTCGAATGGATTTTGCGTCTGCTAAATGATTCGTTATAAAAATCTTGATGGATCTATTCGGGAATAATTAGGCGAGAGTAAAAGGTGCGGAAAACGAGGACTGAATGGACGCGGCGTCGTTAATGTTGTTTAATGTCTGTCAACGAGCCAGCCGCCGAATGTACGTGCATTACGTAGACTGTTAATGAACGCCTCGTTGCTTTGGGCTAACGACGCGATGATTGATGTCGGCCCAACAAATTTCAACGTTTCCACGGTAACGGCAATATTGTACTCGTACAAAGTCAAAGCGGGCTGTTACAGTCATGTCCAAGTGACAAGAAGAACGAGGCTCCCTGGCTCCTAAAGTGAACGGTTAAATAGGCCGACGCGAAATTCGGTCGCTGATCCCGGGCCATCCTATCGATCCGGCTCGAACGCTTTAACCCTTTAATACTCCGCGATCCAATACAAATTTTCGCGAATTTCGAATCGCGTACCCTTCGGCTAACGCGTCGCCGCTCTCGAACACTTGATAGAACGTCACAAGCGGGACAATTAATTTGCACTAATAAATTATCTGGCGCGATGCTCCGATTGACGCGACGAACGGTATAATTATTATAAACTTGTGCGAGGGACGGGGCGAAGAAATGCGCAGAGATTGGAAATTAACGAGTCGCTTGTCAACCGTGGAACTGACGAGGATCGGGGAGAATAGGCGAGGCAATTATCCCAGTTAATTATTTCACGGGTAAGTTGCGCGCGGAATCGCGTCGCGCTCTAGTTTAGGACGTCGCGACGCCGGCGTCGTTTTGCTCGCCGCGGCCCGCCTTTGCGAGTCAACGTCCTGTGTCTCGAAAAGAGATCCGCCGCGTTAAAACCGGAGGGAACCGGGAAACTGGAGCCCCGCGAATGATTACGCCGTCTAATTAAACGGTGTATCGGTCCGGCCCGACTGGTTCGATGAGTTTCCACCGAGACTTATTCCTGCGCACTTTGTTGCGACGCGTGCGTTTCCCCGTCGCCCGAAATACTCCGCGACTCGCGAACGAGCGTGGAAGACTTCGAAGACGTCGAGGCCCGCGTCACAGTTCTTCGTTACTCGACGGCAATTAAACGACAAAAACGTTGGAGAGGGCATCGATTCCCTTTGGATCTCCGCAGAACCCTTCTGCCGACTCGCAGCACGTGAGTAGGGAGGGAGTATGGACAAAGACGTACCGAACTCGATTCGGGACGACGACGTTTCAGAACGTGAATCCCCTACAGATCGTCCCATCCACTGTATCGAGTCAGCCCGTTCGATTCGACCCCGTCCGCCATGCTACAAAACTAATCAAATAGCTATTCATCTGTTGTTTCCATCGGAACGACGTTTGCATGGATTTTGCAATTCTAACCAGAAGGATTCGTCTGGTACTCTTATTGAAATGAGGTTCCGCATGAATCTTACTGCTCGGCTCGGCAAAACAACGTCTGGAACGGGATCGGTTGTTTTTACCGAAACGGGGGATGCGTGAATCTTATTAGAGATCGTTGAACGAGTGCGCGTTTAATTCTGAGCGAGAGCGGAAGGGTGAGAAAGGGATACGTCATCTAGATTCCTCGACGATGTTTCTCCGCGTTAAACGGCATCGAGGCCGAGCCCGGCGCGACCCGGCTGGAGCCAGTAAACAATTAACAGCACCGCAGGCCCGTTCGAGACGAGTTTAAATACGTCAATCGACCGCGAGGTCGAGTCTGATTGATTAAGAGTCTCGAAATTACCGCGGGAAATCGGGAGAAACGACCGTCGTCGTCGCGACCGACGGAAACTAAATAAGCACTGTACCTCCTCTCTTTGTGCTCGGCGAAACGTTCGTAGTAAACAATTAGAGAAATTAGTTTCCGCGATCGCTCATAAAGCCGCGTTTCACAGAGGAATTTTATCGAACGGAATTTCGCATGAATATTTGACGTTTCATATATTCCCGTTTTCTGCGGGAACACAGGCATACATTTTACACGCGTACCGCGGCGAACGTAGTTTTTCGCGCGAACCAAGAGTTTCTTTCTAAACGATCGATTTCGTTTCATCGAACATACCGGGCGCCGGCCCGCGCGGGGAATATCGTAACGAAAACAACTCGCCGGGTCTATCAACTAATTAATTCACCAGAGCCGGAGCTTGATTTCTCGTCGAAAGGTTTAAAAGCGGATCGCTCGCCCGTTAGAATAATTTACTTTTAATTCAGTCGGGGGAGGGTGAATCCGGTCGCGAATTGTTCGACGAACCGATCTCGCTTTTAAAACCCGTTCTCGCGCCGCCGCCGGTGCGCCCTCCCGTCTATGGCCGAGCCTCCCACCGCCGATTCCACGGTTCATCGTTTTTTACGGGATTATCCCTTCGCGATGCACTCCCGATTGTTCGACAGAGTCGGAATTAATATCATTCATAATGTCCGTCGTGTCAATCGTTAATTATTCCATCGATCATCGGACAGAATTATATCGTACGCTGTATCGCTGTTAGCGGCCTGCAAATAGATTGATCCATAACGATTACGCGTATGACGACGAATGGGAGAGAGTAAATAATGTGCCGATCTATTTCGGTGTTTGTATTCGGGAGGGAAGAATTGGATTTGGCAGGTACGGGAATCTCGGTATGCATTAGACTGCAAGAATGTATAATTAGTGTCGGCGCTGGGTGTATGCGCGAGTAACCGGGGGTTAACGCGATTTTAAGCGACTCTCTATCCGTGTCCGTTGGTCGCGCTCCGCTGGAAGTACTTAACGCCCGCCAAGCGTTATAATCCGTGAAAATAAACAACTGCCATCCTCTCGTAGGTCGGAGACAAGTTTACGAGGCTCCTCCTCCGAGAATTCGCGAAATGTCTCAACGACGATGGCACGGGCACCGGCCCGTGTTCGGCCTGACACGTTTCATTTCTCACTTGCTACATTGTGCACCGAGAATACGCGTAACTGTCGGAATAATAACCGCGGAAACCATTCTCAGCGCGATGCAGAAGAACAAAGACCGTCCAGCTGCCAACAGTCGCGAAGTTCGTAAAAGGAGATGCAAACGTCTTCCTTACTGCGTATCGTCACGTCTGATATTTATCGTTTCGTTATATTAATTAAAAGCTGAATTCATTTTGGCGATGTGGAAGATCGTCCGAAGGAGACACGAATGAAAACTGACGTGATCTTGCGGGAGTACGATAACGAGGGAAATGAATGAAAGCGATCGACGGAGAGACGGAAAACCGCGTTCTAGTCTCCGATCGAAAGGGACAGGGACTTCGCTTGTAATCGTTTTCGAAGGAAATCCGGCGAGCTCGCGTGCAGACGTGCAAACGAGATCACGAAATACGACTGTAGACAAATTAATCGGGATTTGCATACTCGTCCGGATGTCAAATACACCCAGGGAACGACTTTACGCTCGTCGCTTGACCGACTCCGGTTATGTNTATATTCCCGTTTTCTGCGGGAACCCAGGCATACATTTTACACGCGTACCGCGGCGAACGTAGTTTTTCGCGCGAACCAAGAGTTTCTTTCTAAACGATCGATTTCGTTTCATCAAATATACCGGTCGCCGGCCCGCGCGGGGAATATCGTAACGAAAACAACTCGCCGGGTCTATCAACTAATTAATTCACCAGAGCCGGGGCTTGATTTCTCGTCGAAAGGTTTAAAAGCGGATCGCTCGCCCGTTAGAATAATTTGCTTTTAATTCAGTCGGGGGGGTGAATCCGGTCGCGAATTGTTCGACGAACCGATCCTCGCTTTTAAAACCCGTTCTCGCGCCGCCGGTGCGCCCTCCCGTCTATGGCCGAGCCTCCCACCGCCGATTCCACGATTCATCGTTTTTTACGGGATTATTCCTTCGCGATGCACTCCCGATTGTTCGACAGAGTCGGAATTAATATCATTCATAATGTCCGTCGTGTAAATCGTTAATTATTCCATCGATCATCGGACGGAATTATATCGTACGCTGTATCGCGGTTAGCGGCCTGTAAATAGATTGATGCATAACGATTACGCGTATGACGACGAATGGGGGAGAGTAAATAATGTGCCGATCTATTTCGGTGTTTGTATTCGGGAGGGAAGAATTGGATTTGGCAGGTACGGGAATCTCGGTATGCATTAGACTGCAAGAATGTATAATTAGTGTCGGCGCTGGGTGTATGCGCGAGTAACCGGGGGTTAACGCGATTTTAAGCGACTCTCTATCCGTGTCCGTTGGTCGCGCTCCGCTGGAAGTACTTAACGCCCGCCAAGCGTTATAATCCGTGAAAATAAACAACTGCCATCCTCTCGTAGGTCGGAGACAAGTTTACGAGGCTCCTCCTCCGAGAATTCGCGAAATGTCTCAACGACGATGGCACGGGCACCGGCCCGTGTTCGGCCTGACACGTTTCATTTCTCACTTGCTACATTGCGCACCGAGAATACGCGTAACTGTCGGAATAATAACCGCGGAAACCATTCTCAGCGCGATGCAGAAGAACAAAGACCGTCCAGCTGCCAACAGTCGCGAAGTTCGTAAAAGGAGATGCAAACGTCTTCCTTACTGCGTATCGTCACGTCTGATATTTATCGTTTCGTTATATTAATTAAAAGCTGAATTCATTTTGGCGATGTGGAAGATCGTCCGAAGGAGACACGAATGAAAACTGACGTGATCTTGCGGGAGTACGATAACGAGGGAAATGAATGAAAGCGATCGACGGAGAGACGGAAAACCGCGTTCTAGTCTCCGATCGAAAGGGACAGGGACTTCGCTTGTAATCGTTTTCGAAGGAAATCCGGCGAGCTCGCGTGCAGACGTGCAAACGAGATCACGAAATACGACTGTAGACAAATTAATCGGGATTTGCATACTCGTCCGGATGTCAAATACACCCAGGGAACGACTTTACGCTCGTCGCTTGACCGACTCCGGTTATGTTTCCTTTTCACTCGGCGGATCAAGAAATTTCTCCCACCTGCCGTGGAAATAAAAATAACTCGTTCACGAGCTCGGAATCGTGTTTCACGAGTTGGCTTCACCTGCTTTCTTCCTCGCTAATTTGACCAGACGGAAACGAATCAAACGTTTCCACACGGTTTACTTTTCAGAATCCGCGCCGCTCTTTCTCTGCCGCGCGTCACGAAACGTCCGCGTCCGAAACGAGACCGCGGAGCTCTCTGTACACAGCTCGGTTCACGGTTCGAGAGAGTCCGGCGTTAATTTAAGAATCGGGCGAGATGTAATTCTCGGTGACGAACGCGTCATAACGTTAATGCCGCGACGGGTTGTATTTTTAGAAGAGCGAGAACCGCGGGATCCTTTTGTCTGCCCGCAGGATTCCATTTTCCTTTTACGAGGCGGTCGACCTTCCCGGCTTTCCCGGCACAAAAGTAATTTGTACTGATTAAAGCTCGCATAGTTTACAGGGGGATTTCGCGGAAGGATTTCGTCCTCGAAGGCCAGGAGACGGGATGATTCATGGTTTACCGTCGGGGCTTTCACTTTTTTCCCGGTGAATTAATTATGTTAACGCAAAAAACGGAAAGATCTCTCGCTCGCTGGAAAGATCGACTTGCCCGCCACCTCCGTGTTACTTTGCCAATTAGTTGATTAACTCTCGTGTTTATATTTAGCGATCGCGTCTAACGAACGGGAAAGGGTTCGCGACAGTAAAAGCTTTGATTCGGGCAAATACGGCCGTGCCATGTATTTGTACGGCCGTACTTGACACTAGTTTCTTCGTTCCATTGGAAATATCGTCCTCCTGTTTGCCTCGGTACGATATAGCGTTAAGTAAAAAAAAGCGTGATCGACAGGGGTTGACAAATATTTACAGGGGATTTTCATACGACATGAGACGCCGAGACAAAAATGTAATTATTCAAAGCGTCATCAGTTCCGTTCTACTTCAACTTCTAATTGATACCATCGATCAGATACCACGGTCACAGCTAAATAGAAGCGGAGCGGCAAACAAGCTGCATGCGGAATCGATCGATTTCATTTTTCAAATACTCAATTTACTCCGGCATTTCGTTCATGAAAAAATTCAACGAAATTGCCGACGCGATGAAATGCGTTCGCTGTTCGTTTTTCCGTTACAAAGCCATCAAAAGGTGCTTGTACAAGCCGGCCATCGATCGATTCATTAAACGTTTTAATTTGCTACCCAATAGAGCCATTGTCGTTCGTATCGCGAACGTAAAACGAGCAGGATCGACTCACCTCCTTCTTCTTTGGAGTAACCTTTCGTTCCCTTTTGCGCACTCGCGAACGCGAGGAACACCGTTAACGATAGGAACAATATCATCCAGCTTATCGTCAGTCTCTGTCTGGCCGAGCGACACGGTCTCGGGTTCCACCGTACGTCGCTGGAAACCTGGCCGACGGAAGCGTTAGGTTGTAACCTGCCGCGTTTTAATATCCTGCAGGGAGTACTCGCATTGTCTCGCCTCGGCGCACGGTTAAAACGCTCTTCGATATTTCTTTCCGCTCTCGAGTGGCCGTGAGCCCGACCACAAAGTCGCTCGCACAGGTCGCAAACTCGTGAGGACGACTCCATTTCGCCGGAGGACGCGCAATGACGCCGACAAAGACCGACGTCGTCCGTCGCGACGTCGTTCACCGATTTTGAAAAAAGCTCAGACTTCTTCGAGGAAGAGCGACGACGGGATTTGCGAGCGCGCCGGTTCGTCTTCATGGTCCTTCCGCGAGTCGTTCAGGATTCTCGATCCTCCGTCTTCGAATCGAACGAGGAATTTTCAATGCGAACGAACTCCGACAGATGTTGTCGCTTATCTTCCTCGAACTCGACCCAGTCTTCCGGTTCGCGGCGACCCCGTGGGTGGTTGTCCGTCCTCGAAGGAGACAACGATGGACAAAGGTTCGAGGAAGATCGACGAGGCTCAGGACCAGAAGACTCGGTTAGACTTCGGAAGAGACATCTCTCCTCGCTGGGTAACCTTGTCGACGGCGATGTCCGCGAATATCAGTTCCATTTGACGGGGAAACGGTGGATAAGGTCGCGCAGCTTCCACGGCTCCATCGATTATTCCCCTTTTTCGTTCGACACTTTGATCTTTGCTTTTACCCCGCGGAGTGGTTTATCCTGCAATCAAAAGAAAGTTGTTATTATTACTTTTTATACGCATCGGGTTCCCCGGTATGGAGCTAGCCGGGATAACCGGAGGGAGCACTTGCCGGGCAAAGTAAATAGAAGGAAATAAATGTTCGCATGAATTTTCCCAGGCGGAGCGTCAATATTTAACCCCGGGACCGATTTAATCGACCGGCCCGGCGGCCATCAACCCCAATAAAAGAACCACCTATTCGAGCCAATTTTTTTACTCCATCCCCGTTATAACCGACTGCATTCCGGTATAATTACCTGTACCGGATAACGATAGCTTCGAAAACTCTCACGGATGGAAACTGGTCGCGGGAATAACAGGTCACCGGATTATCGAATTAGGGCCAATTAACAGTCAACCTGATTCGCGTTAACGACTCGAAATAACGAGCTGCGAGTCGTCGCCGTCCTCTAAACAATTAACGCAAAAAGGTTTAGAAACGAGTAAGTTTTTTTCTACGGCTTATCCTCCGACCGATACTTTTTTAAACACCGGCACGCACTGTTTTCGAGACTTGTCCTTAAGATTCGGAAACGCTTTTAATAGATTCGAGCTCGTGTCTCTCTCGATGCAATATTCGCGGTGGCTCAAAGCGGGAGAGCATCATCGTCCAGGAATGTTTGCGAAATTCAAAGCGGGCAAACGGTGCTTTTCATTAGACACGGAGCTAAACGCAGAAAACCACGACCATCGAATCTCTCCGACTGTTAACCATTCTTTTTCTCGGATTCGATTTTTCATCTCGAGGTCAAAACCCACCGAAGCATTTCTCGGTTGTTCCCTAATTAAAGATCCACTTTCGCTTTCCCATTTCGACCCTTCTTCGCAATTTCTGTCAACGGATACGGTTACCATCTGTCCGCGCGACGCGGAGTTCAAAACGTACTTTGATACCGAATCGGTAGTGGAAGAGCATCGCTGGTTTAGATGCTCGCACAAAGTAGAATACTTAACGAGTTGGCCAGCCTTCCAAGAATAAAGTAGCATACTCGGATGAACACGTCATCGTCCTTATCACCGATAGACCACAGATTTTACGCATTTACGCGAATATTGAATACGAGGAGGGATTTGAATACAAGAAGAATAAAATCTAAACTTATCACGCGAAACGCAAATCACAATTTTTTAGACGCGAACCACGTCCGTTTCATTTTGCGCGGAGATCAGACGAACGAGATATGCGTCCATCATGAACGTTGTTCTTCCTCTACATTTTGCAAGGGACGTAATATTGGTTCCAGCGATGGGTGGAATTTCCCCGGCGATCGGCCGCCCTTGCGCGAGTACGCGCGTCCCAGAATTCTTCGTTCCTCGGCAGAGCCACGTTTGCTCGATGAAACGAAAGAATGGTTCGTCGACGACTGTTCCCTTAATCCCGTTGAAACGCGAGACCGACAGAAGCTGCGGTCGTCTGACCAATGCGGTATTTTCTACTTCTCGACTCGGTATAATCTTTACTAGAACGTTCCCACGATCTCCAGAATTTGTACGACGCTCCTTTCACGAGTATACATAAGTTCTCCCTTACGGCAAGGGTAGAAAAATTTCGTTTTACACGCGAAACAAAGTTATTTATTTTAGAGGCTTAGGAAACGACTTGACGAAGTTCAAGGAACAAGTGCGTGCGATAAATCACTGACCGTTCGTTTCAACGCTCTTCCTGACGATCGACGATAGACGATTTAAATTCAAGATCGATCCGAAGCGGCGTAGAGCCCTATCGCGTTCCGGACGCGTGCACACCGTTGGTCACCGTGACACTCGAGGTTAAGTAACGTGATTCGATTGAAGGTACATTTTTCCAGCTAACGAGCGATAATTGATTTATTGCGTATGAAGGGGTCACGAAGTATACGCGGTAGCACGCGCCCTGGTACCGACCGATCTGCTCGATTAAATCTCCGCTCGTCCTGTTCCCTCCACGCTTCTTAACACCGCGACCTGAGCAACCGATAACACCCACCCGAACGTCAATTGTCGCCCGGCTCGGCCTGAAAAATATTCCGTCCCATTCTTCTCCTACGGCACCGGGTGCAAAGGGTCAATCATATACCGCGAGCTATGAAGGCCACGATACCGAAGTTTCGTGTAATCGTCGTAATACTTAGTTTACCGTTTCACACGGTGGTCCGTGGACGGATTAAAATCAAGTTCGTAGGGAGTTCGGGGAGACGTAAAGGACGAGAAGACACAGAGGCGGGTTTCTGCCGGGGCGTCGACGCGTTTCTTCGCGGGTTTACGAATCGTCCCTCGCCTCCGTCCCCGCGGACTCATGGCTTTACGGGGCTTTTATAGGGCTTATATTTCTTCTTGTGCAACAAAATTATACGAAGAGCATCCACAATGTGTAAGACATGGGTCGGCGGGGCGATCATTCATTTTGAAAGGGGTCGAAACCAGTTCCCCGAGAAGTCTCGAAGTTGCCAATTAGTTATCGAACTTCCAATCTTATTCGGTGTACAACTTCCAAACCGTCTTGTCCTCATTTCTCGTTTGTACACAGATCATAAAATACGCATCGTGATTTTCGAACGACAGTCAATGAAATTGTACTTAATTCACTCTCTTCGTATAATTAATTAATATTTTTAAGATTCATGAATTGGGAATAATTTAATCAAGGAAGTGGTCGATATTCTTCGTTCAATTAATATTTCAAAAGTTTATTTCGGTCGAAAAAATGTTCATCCGCGAAATTACTATTCAAAAGCAGTCACGGTCTCGAACGATAGTGAACGAAATTGTACTTAATTCACTTTTCGGTCGTACAATTAATTAATACTTCTAAGATTCATGAACGGGGAATAATTTAATCCGGGAAACGATCGATGTTCTTCGTTCAATTAATATTTCACGGGTTTATTTCGGTCGAAAAAATGTTCATCCGCGAAGTTACTATTCAAAAGCAGTCACGGTTTCGAAATAGGCTTTTGTTTCGCGTTTTGCCACGCCGTTCGCGCGATACATACCGAGTCCAGTGGATTTTGTGCGCTCGGCGCAGAGATAGCACGACGGAAGATGAAATATTCACGCGGAATGCAAATAGAGAGCGTCGAGCGGTGATCCGTCACGGGCCGCCTCGTCGCATCGACGACGTCCTTAAGTGATATCGCGACGATCGTTTGGCATTTGAATCGAATCGGTCATTTTGGAAACATGCAGTTCACCTTCCTTCACCTTTTCATTTTTTAAATGCAGCGTAAAATGCTGACACGCCGGGTTCGACGTCTTTTATTCGTACAAAGGCGCTCTTTTATTTCTTTTATGAGTTTAATAGTTTCGAGTCGACGCTTCTATCCAGTATTTTTCCGACTGGCCGGACCTCGCGACGAAGCGGTAACTTTTTTCCTTGGAAAATAGAAAAATTCAAGCGGCAAAAAGAGTATCTGGCATCGACAATTTGAAACGCGGTCCGGCGGCGATTACGCGCCCCCGGGCTGGAAAAACATTTCGATCGGATTAACCGTACCGGAAACGGACAATCTGCCGCGCTTTTGATCCGATCCGTGCGTCGCGACGCGCGCAAACCTGTGCGTCGAGCGAACCGTACAATGACACAAACGGCGTCCCGCGCTACGAGCTTCCGATGAAAAAAATAATATTCGCATCTTCAAAAGACGTATAACGTTTTTGACGCAGCGTATTCTCCTGCTCGCGTATTACAATGGTTCGTTCCGACGAGCACGATTCTCGGTAATGCAGAAATTCTGATTCGGAACGCGAGAGACGGACTCGCGAATATTCAAGACGATCTTCGGATCGCGGCTCGGCCGGAGTTCTTTCATCATTTTTGGTGGCTGAAATATTTCCCACGTGCCACGGTACACCCTGTATGGAGTTTGAAGAGTGCCGGGCACGCTGGCACAAAACGAGCGAGCGAGCGAGCGAACGAGCGAGCAGAGTAGTAGGGAAGACAGGAGTGAAAGGGGGAGGCAGTAGGCCGCAGGCTTCATTCAGCACGCGGCTACGTCCTACTATGAAGTGTTTGTGTTCGCGTTTGCCGGTCCGCCGACACCGACCGGCCGACCTCCGTTTCGTCTTTCTCTCTCCGTCGCGTATCACCTGTCACACGCTTCGAACAGGAGACGAGGACTGGCCGTCTGCGGTCCCGCGTTTCACGTCAGTTTAACGAGCAAGATATCTAGTTAACCCCTAATTACTCCCGTCGAGTCGTTGTAATTTTCGCTCTGTCGCCATCGCCATCACTCGTTATCGCGAGCCCATGTTTCGTCGTTTATTCAAATGCGAGGCGTCCGGTTCACAAAATTTCACCCTTGCTCCCGCCGTACAATGACTATTATAATTTTGATCTATCGTCGATCCGAACTCGATAAGAGCTTATTCACTGCCGGAACGGAAACCGACTGAATGGGAAACGACGTTTCTACGCGTTCCTTCGCTCCCTCTCTCTCTCTCTCTTTCTCTCTTTCAGGGTCTTCTTTAAAGAGTACGTATCCCCTTCGGCCAATCGGCGACGAGGTTCGCACGATTCACGTCTCGCCGCAAGACGACAAAGAAAATCGCGACGCCACGTTCTATATAGTCGCGTGTCGATAGGCCTCGCTGCCTCTTTTCGAACTCGTCTCGTTTTGTCTGGCTCCTCTACTCCGATTCTATCTTGGAACGCGGTCGCCGCTATCCACTATTTGTTTCATTTATCCAGTTCCTCGCCGCTGCTTTCTTTCGTCTCGAATTACATTCCTGCGGTGTTTCTCTTATTATGCGTTTCATCGAAGCGAAATTCGCCGGAGCCCCACGGCGAGGAATTAGATATTAATTATCGTCATTTCCGGGGATCTTTCTCTCTTTTCTTAGCCAGATACTTTTGTTTACGATTCGTTTGGTTGCCCGGTTGTTTTGAAAGCTAGAGTGCCGCGGGCGATAAACGCGAGTAATGAGATATAATGCCGGTGTTGAGTGGCGACAAACACGACCGATGCTTTTTCTCCCTCTTTCTCTTTCTCCCACCTCTCTCTCCCTCTCTTTCTCTCTCTCTCGCTCTCTCTATCGCTGTGCAAATAGCATTACGAAGGTGCGTGCGTGAGAAAAGAATAAGGAACGCACGCGCGGCTCCCTTCGTCGAATTCCTCGGCCCAGCGTCCATTACCTTCTCCCGATATCTTTCCAAGCCTTTTTTATTTCCATTGTCAGACGGCTTTTGTACATCGTACAACTCGTAATTTTTCAAACAGTAGATCGTGAATTACTTCGTAAAAATAGTGAATCTTCAGGATCGCTGTACGCTGTCTCGCGGTCCGGGAAATGATCGTAAAACGGAAAAATGTATTTGTAATGCGAGTGGAGCAAAGGGCAACGATCTATGTAAAATGTAAACGAAGGAGTCCTCGTAGAGTCGGGCCAGCCGGATCGATACCTCCGGTGTCCTTGCACGGAGTAAAACGTAACGAGGTCGAGTGATCTTCGACGGCTCGAAAGGAGGGTAGGAAAAGAAGGAGCCCCGTCGGCGTTCGAAATTTCCAGACGATACCGTGTACATAATGCATCCCGGTCGTCGTCGTCGTCGTCGATCCACGCGGGACCGTAACGCGGCATTCTTGCGTCCACGCCGGAGCTCTCGTTCAATGAACCTCGGTTCCCCTCGCGCGACGACGCCGCGCCGCGCCGCGACGCGCGTCGCGTCCCTAAAGTTTACCGACGCCCTGGCTAGCCACGTGGAGAACCACTGCGGAGAACCGCGCGCTCCTCCTCGTCGGTCCAGTTCAGAGAATACCGACGACAGTGCTACGATGCGGGAAGAATTCAAACGTCGCGTGCGCGCGATCCACCGCCGAGACGGACGAATAAATTAATTGCGGTTCATACGGTCGTCGCGATCGCGATCCGAGCTTTCCAGCTTCTATCGCGAATTCCCAATTACCATTCGATTTCAATTACCCAATTTTCATTTTTAATATACAGCTTTTTTTCTTTTAATTCTAGTTCTGAATAAAACGAGGATCTTCGGAATGTTTGTTTTTATGAGTTTTTCGACGAAGGTGTCGAACGGCGAACAATTGTTTTGATAGAAAGGCATGAGAGTCACTGTTAAGGGTGGTTGAGCGAAGCAGGGCGTGGGTGGATTACGCGGACGGTGGGGTAGGATCCGGCGGTGGCGGGAGAAGCAAGGATGTATGATACTACGCCGCAGTGCAAGGGGTGGCGGATCGATGCCGACCAAAACATTGCCACATGCCTAGCAAGCGCTCCGAACGGTGCGTTCTAACCCAATTGTTCGCGTAGAAATACGTTTTCCAAACGCGATTACGTTGGCACCGCGCGTTCCCCTCGCGTTTCGCACCTGCCTTCCCGTTTCGACCGTCCCCGACGACGCCGCGAGACGAAGAAGGGGGCCCGAGCGAATTTTCGTTTAAGAAAAACCAAATATTAGCTCTCGGAACTTCTAGCTTTCCTCGAGCAATTTTAACGAGTATTACCCGAACCAATTCGTCTCCGTTGTCCAACGCAAAAATCCATTTGCAACTTCGGCTAATTACCCGATACGAACATTCGTCACCTTTGAAACGGACGTACTGCAGATTTGACGCGGTCGATTAACATAACGCGAATACTACTTCATTTTCCGAATTAACATGACAAACGTCTTATTTTCCGCGAGGATCTATTCAGGCCGGTTCGTAAATTGGAGATCGCGAACGACGAGCGAGCGGTAAGGAATTTCACACGTTTCGAAATCCACCGGCGTGCTCCCGCGTTCAATAGAGGGATTAAGGAATTGTAACGTCGCCGCGGTTATGTAACCCGGCGTAAGACTGGTTTGCCCGTGTTATTGTATCGACGCGTGTCAAGGCGACGTGGAACAATATCCGGATAATGGAGCACTTTTAACATCCGACGAACACGCGTGTACACGCACCGAAATGCGGTATACGCTGCGGGGAGGGTCGATGCGGAGTACCGTTCGAAATTATATCCATTATTCATCGATTTCGCTGCGGAGCCTTAGAAAATGCGTCGTTTAATGAAAACCTGGCTCGAGGACGTTCGCGGTAAATCAAACCTGCGCGGAGGATTTCGCCAGTATTTTGATAAATATGGCAGTCGAGAGCAGTATCGCGTATCAATGTCACAATTTTTTCGCGATAGGTTTCCTATGAAAAGCGATAAGGAATTTGCGCGCAATTTCGGACGCCAGCGGTCTAGGTACATCTGAGGAGCTTATCGAACCATTTCGGAGAACGCGTAGGCGTAGAAACAATAATTTGAACAATGCGCCGGAAGCATAAAGCACGAGCCTGTTCCGAATAACTACAACGGCTCGTATAGTTAAACGTAGATCGGAACCGTGGAACGTATTACGAAAACGGGAAATCAGGCGGAAAAGGGAGGATCGATCTGGGCGGACCGATCGTCCTTTCGGGAACGGCGAACCTGTTCGAAAAGGGATCCGCCGATACCGAATTATCGGGTGTACGAAACGCCCTACCGTTCAAAGAGACGTACGGCGAACGGAGCCCGTTCGGAAGGCACGTGGAACCGCGGAGGCTATTAGGTATACAAACCAGCGCGACAGGAACGCGTGGATAATTAGAATTCTATGCGGACTAATGCCGTTTCGCCGCGAATCTCGCCGAGCGGCATAATACCGAACTCGCTTGAAAATCGTTCGCGCGCGGCAGATTTTGCTCGAGGGGGACTCCGATTCGATTCGTCCTCGATTTTCGAAGATCGTCCCAGCGGATATCAGAAGGGAAATGAATTCTGATTGAAATAAACCCGCGATGGACACGCGTGTCCCGCGAGAGTCACGAGCACGCGATCAGGACTCGGGGCTATATCGCGAGAATGTTAGTTCCATATTAATAGATGCGATCATCCCCCTTGTTGCACGCGTCGCGATACGAGAAAGCGTGCAAAAGCTGGTTTCAGTGCTGGCCACCGGCGTGCTGTGCCGGTCGTTCGAGGAAACGTACGTTTCTAAATGGAGCGACGTAATCTGCACTCGTTCGAGAAATCAGCCGTGATTTAATGCCGTACCCGATACACTTCGCACGCTGGTTGCACGTTCCCGATATATTTTCCATCTACGTCGCGTTTTAACGACCGGCTCTTCCTCGCCGGTAGCCAGTGTAATAAGTAAACGGCAACATCTGAACAAACGGAGACCCTTTGTCGAGTAATGAAGTGTACTTTAGAACAGATTACAGTCAGACCTATTGCCAATATATACCGTTTAATCTTATAGAAATAAGTGTTCAGGACGTCTTTTGTCAATTAATGTTTTGACCTGCATAATCCCTCGCCTCGGGTAGCTGGGTCAAGATTTGCCTGGGGAAACGGCACGAATACCATCGAAAGGTCAAACGTAGTAATTAAAACGATCGAACAAGAAACCGGGAGAAGAGAGACCAACAGAGAGAGGGCCGAAAGGAAAAAGTACTAGCTTACGCGAGTTATTGTTATTGGTATCGTGAGAATTGATCGTCGAACAAGAACAGGAGTCATTAAGACTGATCGAACACACAATTATAGGACGGACCTCTGACTCCTCGCGTGCTCGAGTTCAATTGATGCGTCAATCAATTATAATGAGTAATCGAATACGCGTGTTTTCGTTTATAAACGAACGCAACGGTCTCTCCTCTTCCACGCTCGTGTTGATCCTGTTTCATTCTTAAATTGTGTACTCTCGCGTTTGAAAAGTAGGGAAGATAAACAATCTGGTTTAATCATCGGTGGAAGCGCCGAGACCGTCGACGCGAGATACCGCGAGAGACGCGGGTACGTAGCGGTTTACCGCTGATGCCGTTCCCGTTTCTGGATTCGACTGTTCGAGACTAGCTCCCCGTCGACGACGACGACGACGGTGCGTGCGTTGACCCCCTACACCCTCGTCCTCACCCGGCCGAGCGACATTTTCCGTACCGATTCTACCCCTCCGTTTACTCGCTGGTCCCGTCCACCCGAGCCACGCGAAACGGCAAACTTTCCCTGATTTCCTCCGAATAATTCCGAGTGTATAGGGAAACGCATTATCGAACGGGGTTGAGTAATTACCAGACGGCGTGTTGCGATTTAACACGTGGAGAGGGAGAGAGAGATAGAGAGAGAGAGGGTGGAGTGAGAGGGTGTGGATTTGAGCATATGATCTGTTCGTTTAAACGGAGATTTGAATCGGGAGGATCGTATAAATAAAGAGAAGCCCGGGGGTTGTGAGATTAGTTGAAGGTTCGCGAAGGGTGGCGCTCCACGTTGACAACACTGCCACGCCGCAGTGTTTCTCTCGAAACGTGCTTCCGTTCTGTTTGGCACACGCCAAAACGAATCGAACGTGCAAAGAGGGGTGGCGATGCGAGCGTACGCCCGACGAAAGGCGAACTATTTTCCGAGAATACGGCAGACCGTGATCGATCTTCGATACGTACTCGTGTAACGTGACAGTTAACGTCCTGTTGGTAAACGCAGGATCGCGTGCCTCGTGGCAGCGGGGACAATTATCGCAGGACGCGCACTGAATCACCACCGAGTGCACACGTAACCGTCCCAAGAGAACGAACGATAAAACGTCGTTTTCCTCCGATCGGGCGGAGGCGAAACGAGACACTGAACGCGAGCAGCACGCGCCGCCACGTTTTTGTACGAGAACGAAGGTCTGTGTACCCGCGGACCGAGCCGAGGGTTGAATGCGAACCAACGGAGGGGTAAGAAAGTGCGCAGTAAGGAAAGGATGGGCTCCGCCCTCCGCAGCCTCCACCCTCGCCTGGCACCCATCCCCACTCGAGACCGAGTCACCCTCTCACCTATCCTCGTTCCGCTCCTCCGACAGACTTACGCGCTACCATCTGGAACCCCCTAGGCTTCCGTCACCTTACGACGTAATATTACGCCGGGACCGATCGCGCGTAGGTGTTTCCCGCCGGCCTTCNCTCGAGGACGTTCGCGGTAAATCAAAACCTGCGCGGAGGATTTCGCCAGTATTTTGATAAATATAGCAGTCGAGTTATCGCGTATCAATGTCACGATTTTTTCCCGATAGGTTTCCTATGAAAAGCGATAAGGAATTTGCGCGCAATTTCGGACGCCAGCGGTCTAGGTACATCTGAGGAGCTTATCGAACCATTTCGGAGAACGCGTAGGCGTAGAAACAATAATTTGAACAATGCGCCGGAAGCATAAAGCACGAGCCTGTTCCGAATAATTACAACGGCTCGTATAGTTAAACGTAGATCGGAACCGTGGAACGTATTACGAAAACGGGAAATCAGGCGGCAAAGGGAGGATCGATCTGGGCGGACCGATCGTCCTTTCGGGAACGGCGAATCTGTTCGGAAAGGGATCCGCCGATACCGAATTATCGGGTGTACGAAACGCCCTACCGTTCAAAGAGACGTACGGCGAACGGAGCCCGTTCGGAAGGCACGTGGAACCGCGGAGGCTATTAGGTATACAAACCAGCGCGACAGGAACGCGTGGATAATTAGAATTCTATGCGGACTAATGCCGTTTCGCCGCGAATCTCGCCGAGCGGCATAATACCGAACTCGCTTGAAAATCGTTCGCGCGCGGCAGATTTTGCTCGAGGGGGACTCCGATTCGATTCGTCCTCGATTTTCGAAGATCGTCCCAGCGGATATCAGAAGGGAAATGAATTCTGATTGAAATAAACCCGCGATGGACACGCGTGTCCCGCGAGAGTCACGAGCACGCGATCAGGACTCGGGGCTATATCGCGAGAATGTTAGTTCCATATTAATAGATGCGATCATCCCCCTTGTTGCACGCGTCGCGATACGAGAAAGCGTGCAAAAGCTGGTTTCAGTGCTGGCCACCGGCGTGCTGTGCCGGTCGTTCGAGGAAACGTACGTTTCTAAATGGAGCGACGTAATCTGCACTCGTTCGAGAAATCAGCCGTGATTTAATGCCGTACCCGATACACTTCGCACGCTGGTTGCACGTTCCCGATATATTTTCCATCTACGTCGCGTTTTAACGACCGGCTCTTCCTCGCCGGTAGCCAGTGTAATAAGTAAACGGCAACATCTGAACAAACGGAGACCCTTTGTCGAGTAATGAAGTGTACTTTAGAACAGATTACAGTCAGACCTATTGCCAATATATACCGTTTAATCTTATAGAAATAAGTGTTCAGGACGTCTTTTGTCAATTAATGTTTTGACCTGCATAATCCCTCGCCTCGGGTAGCTGGGTCAAGATTTGCCTGGGGAAACGGCACGAATACCATCGAAAGGTCAAACGTAGTAATTAAAACGATCGAACAAGAAACCGGGAGAAGAGAGACCAACAGAGAGAGGGCCGAAAGGAAAAAGTACTAGCTTACGCGAGTTATTGTTATTGGTATCGTGAGAATTGATCGTCGAACAAGAACAGGAGTCATTAAGACTGATCGAACACACAATTATAGGACGGACCTCTGACTCCTCGCGTGCTCGAGTTCAATTGATGCGTCAATCAATTATAATGAGTAATCGAATACGCGTGTTTTCGTTTATAAACGAACGCAACGGTCTCTCCTCTTCCACGCTCGTGTTGATCCTGTTTCATTCTTAAATTGTGTACTCTCGCGTTTGAAAAGTAGGGAAGATAAACAATCTGGTTTAATCATCGGTGGAAGCGCCGAGACCGTCGACGCGAGATACCGCGAGAGACGCGGGTACGTAGCGGTTTACCGCTGATGCCGTTCCCGTTTCTGGATTCGACTGTTCGAGACTAGCTCCCCGTCGACGACGACGACGACGGTGCGTGCGTTGACCCCCTACACCCTCGTCCTCACCCGGCCGAGCGACATTTTCCGTACCGATTCTACCCCTCCGTTTACTCGCTGGTCCCGTCCACCCGAGCCACGCGAAACGGCAAACTTTCCCTGATTTCCTCCGAATAATTCCGAGTGTATAGGGAAACGCATTATCGAACGGGGTTGAGTAATTACCAGACGGCGTGTTGCGATTTNTTAGCCTCTGCGCCGGTTAATCATTTATCGATAATTATCTCGAGCAGACGACTTTGCTCTCTTGAGACCTGCGTTTCATATACTGCCAGACGAAATCGAGAGACTCGGGTTCACGTGGTACGCGTCCCAGATTGCTCGCGACACGACGACGTTCCCGGGTAACGAGGGGGAGTACCTGTATCAACTTCTCGTCTGGCCGGCTCGTTTGCGAGAAAAATGCGATCTAGTCCCGGGCTCTCGCAGACGGGACTCCGAAACCGACGTCGATTTTCGGACGAACGACGATCGATATCGAAACGTTCCAATTAGGGGGGATATCATTTTATTTCGACGCTCGAGAGCGAGCAAAGATCTTTCGGAGGAAGCAGACGGTCTCGGCAAAATTGTGTATCGAGAACTGTCTCCTTATTCCTATTCATCGTGCTCTATCTTTCTCATTCCCGGTTCTTTCGCTAGCGAACGATATTAATAACGGAGAAAACGTCATATATTGTCGAGGCATCGATAATCGATAAACGGGGGGACGAGGGGGACAGGCTAATAGACTCGCGAAGAATAGACTCTGGACTCATGGTCGTCGAACGAGAGAGGGTGCAAAGATAAGGAGAGGAGAGAATACGGAGTCGAAAGTCGCGCCGGTTCAATCGCGAAACCGATCTCCCTACCACTGCCACGACCATACGTACCTGTTTCTGTAAAAAAAATGCACGTGTCATAATCGATATCGTTATCTCGTCTTACGTCTTCGGCTCCGGAGGCTGTACTCTAATTGCATATTCAAACGGTTGGTAAACACGTGTAATAAGAGGTTCGAGCGAATGTGGAGCATCTGTCTGCCGTTTTCCACGGCTGATCTAGATTTCTATCGAAGCGTCGCGTGGGCGGAACCGAGAGTTTACTCTCGCGAAGAAAAGCCGGATACGCGATGTGTCACACGGCGCGTCGCGGGTAAGACCCGATAGAAATAGAGACGGAGAACAGAGTCGGCGAACTGACACGAAGAAGGAGGCCGTCTACGCGTCTCTCACTCTCTCTCTTTTTCTGTTCCACCCTGCGCGAGCACTCGCATTACTATCGTCGCTTCCTCGGCCAAATCGAGTGGACTTGAGACAACTCGAGCGCACTCCGCTGCGCAATAATAGATGACTAGACGACGACGTAGCGCGGGCACATGGGGAACGACGATATACTCTCGCTTTCGAGCTACCCACTTCTTTATCGCGCGTTCAAGGTTTTCCTCCTCGTGTTCCAGGAATTTTGATTTCTCCGACCCTGGACGTTCCACGAGACCCGGCTTGGCCCAGTTCGTCCGGAATCCCAATTCCATAAACGTTACCAACCGATCATTATGGAACTGTCGGATGATAAATCAAAGCGATTAAGATTTTCATTTTCGTATCTCGGATTTATGAGATCATTTTTCATACTACTTTCATGATGACCGACGGAGACGCGTGCACGGCCCGAAACTCCGACTCGGTTCTCGGAATTTGGATTTCTCTGGCCCTGAGACGGTTTCGCAAAATTCGTGACCAAGCTCGATTCTAACGGTCCGTGGACTAGTAATTTTCTCGAAAATCCACGGCCAGCGCTCGATACATGTAGTACGTATGTACATGGTTACGTACGCGACTGGGAGAGAACGGACGGCCTACATTCCGCGCGCCGATTCGGCGGCGAATAATCAAACGACCGCTTCTGCGCGTTGCATAATTTACGGGGTGAAACGTGGCAAAGGGCAGGGACAAAAAGGATCATGGGACGTTGCACACGGGATCATCCGGGCTCGTTTCGACCTCTCCCGACGCCTAAACATAAAATTAAACTTCGCACTCCGCGAATATTAGGTCATCGGTTCAAGCAGTTTTATTTTACAACAAATTTTGTTACACTTCCATACAATTGCAATGTCCCAATTTTCATGTTACGTCCTCGGTCGTCTACGAGCCGAACACCGGATTTACCTAATTTTTGCGAGTCGCCGACATAAATGTAACGCACGCACAAAAGTTGTGCACGCGCGCGCCAGCACTGGCACACGCGCGGGTATATGTGCCAAGGCTGTGCGAGCCCGTGTGGGTGCTTGTAAACAGAGAAGCCTCGTCAGCGGCGACGTCGATGAAACGTCACGGGAAAAAGGTAAGGCCAGAGCTCGTCGGCACGACGTAGTTTTAGGTAGCTCGCTATCTTCGTCCGACTCTAGCCTGTTCTGCAACTCGATAGCCTCGGTTTCGCGCTCGATTAAGTCCATGATCTTCGGGTTAGATCGATCGAATAATTGTAGACGGTCGGGGTAAAGATCAGGTAAAAGCGCCGGTTAATTTTTCAACAGGGTCAAACTACACCATTACGCAGGCCGAGCCAGTAAGAGCGACGATATAAAATAACTGATTCCTCTTTTCCTTCGTCAGAAGTTGTCATTTAATTAATAGAGCTGATTGAATCAAACCGTCCTTGCAGCATGATCACGTAAAATGTATTGATTATTCTCCTGCTTCGTTACATGAAGCTGATCGAATTAATACGTCCTTACATCGGAACAAATTGCAATTTCTTTTGAAATTTTTAAACATTTTTGACGGCGACTCTCACTGATTCGGCCTTTACACGATGAGAAGAGCGATTCCATTACGGTATAAATAAATGAGCGGATCCTTGAAAAGTGTGAGGCATTAAAATTTCTTGGAGTGTTCGCGAATCACGGGATTTCGTGTCGCAGCGACAGGAATTAATCTAGTAGAGTAGGTCGCTCGATAAACGAGGAAATAGGTCGAGATGGGTTTTTAGTTCAACGGGATACGGAACGATTAACGCGGCCATTCGAGAGCTTTTACCCTTGGAATTCGGGAGGGAAAAATCTCTGACAACGAAAATTCTCCCCACATACATTTGAAACCCGATCGTACAAGAATCGCCGAGCCCGAGTTCGCAACAAGTGCATACAAAAATCGCGACGCGCGTTCAAAAATGGAACAGTAAATCCCCGGTGAATTTCTTTATTAAACCGGGAAAATATAATACAAAGATCCTTGAACGTGTACGCGGTCGGACGAACCGCATAGACGCCCTTGCCCTACGGCTGCAGACAGGCTTTCGGGACACGCGTGTACCAGAGTGTGTGTAGTACTTGCACGCGTGGAATGCGGCGTGTTCCCATCGCGGCAGCCGAATGAAATGTGGTTCGTGGAAGGTAGAACCGGCACCCATCGTCTCAACGGGCTCGTTTGCGCGCGCGCCTCCACAGTTTGCATACTTAACGTGGCCGAGCAACGGCATCGATAGAAGGGCACCCATCCTTTCCTCTTTCTCTCTTAAACGTGCTTCATCATCCTCTTTAACTCCGCCGCGCTCTTTGTTTCTCGCGGAACCTCTTTGATTCCTCGCACCACCCGTGGTCCATCGCTCCTCTCTTCCCACGCGTCTTCCAATACCTCGTTAATAGCTCGCTATACTTTCTGCTACGCGTTTCACAAGATAAATCCTAATTGATATTGTAACAGTGTAAGTGCGGTCTTGATTGGGTTCAAATTCCAATTGTCTCCTCGTGTTTTCAAGTGGCAAATGGAAGCGGGCACGGGTTCAGCTTAGTCACTAGCCTAATTAGTAACGATCGCTTTGTACCATTGAAGGCGATACCGAACGTGAAATGAAAGCTGCGCGTCCGAGTTCGTCACGGAGAGATAATTCGTGTACTACATTTTTGGATTACCGAGTGATCGATCGGGAATCGATCGAGTCGCGTAATTCGACGCAGATATTGCGTAACTCTTACCAATCACGAATCGAAAATCATAGGATTTACACGACGAAACATATATGTGCGGTAACTAAACCGCAGATTTCATGCATTAACGACGTAACGAACGTGCAGACGATACGAACAAAATACGTGCAACATTTTAAAAGTATATTTCACGTTATCGTTCGGTAAATTCTAATTTGCAATAATTCTTAAACAGACACGTGCAACCGTCAAACTTTGCATAAGATGCCAGAGTCTACCGACGTGAACGTTTGCTACAGTTACGATAGCGGCGTAAATCGACTGTGAGTCGATGATTTCAGTGAAAGCGACGAGCCTTACGAAACGTTTCGCAAGGATTGGAAATAAAACGATTTAAATGCTACGAACGGGAGGCTATCAGAATGAATCGCTGTCATCAGCCACCCCGGAGAGTGTAACGCAGCGTTCCTCGAAATTGTATACCCCCTGATAACGTTCAGTCGACGTCGCGACCTTCTTCAGCCGCGGAGCTCACGTTGATTACACGCGTGGTCTCGTACGCGAATATTTAGCATTCTAGAGCGAAGTTACTACCGTACCCGGTTTCAACAGACTGCCACGTGCCTTTTCATCCCTTCTCGTGCCAGCACACTTTCAGCCCGGGCCTCAAAATTAAACAATGCCGTACGAAACGTCGCGTCTCGGCGCGCACGAAATTTTCTATTGCACACGACCTTTCAACAGGTTCCTTGAAACTTTAAACGTGCATTAAGCACTGACGAAGCTACATTCGGAAAGGCGCGTGTACGCGATAAGAACAACACGGTCATTCTCTAATAATCGTCGAGCGACCTCGGTTAAAAATTTCATTGACGAACGCATGGAAAATAAAAGGAAAACGTTACGAACAGAACTGTTTCGCTTTGGAAGGGATATGATGATAGTTCGGAGCACGGCGTCGGCTCGTATTTTCTTACGCAAGCCCAGGAAAATAGAGTTACTTAGATACTCGGTGAGATCGCGGCGCAGATCGTAAGGATGAGGTGGCGAACGCAATAAAAATTTTGTTTGCGACGCGTACGCGAACACACGACTTGTGATACGTGAACGACGTTACGCAACTGGCCTGCGCCACGTGCGATGGTTACAATAAAAATACGGACTGTGTTTACCCAACACGGGATTCTCGGTTTCGATAAAGATACCGAAAATTAGTTTGTTTTTTCCTTTCCGACGTAATTAACTCAACGAGCAGAACGAACGTTAACTACTTTACCGTTTCTATTCCACTTTACGGCTGCATAAGAAACGTTTCGAGGTTCGTTTCATAGCTTTATCAATTACGATACTTACTGTGTGCGAACGATACCCGAGGAAAAGTGGTATGCGCGCGCGACCCTTTTCTCGGACATCGCGGCGTAGACGAGGACAGGGTGGATAACAATGGGAATATTCGCGTCGGTACGCACACTCGCGGACCCTGTTTATTCAATTACTATAACCCAGGCAGAACCAAGGCCGTCCAGATGTAAACATCCTCTTGGTTGTCTTCGGAGCGCGGAATCGTACTCATTCGATGTCGCTTTTTCAGGATGTCGATCACGCGTAAAAAGGCTCGCAACTCTTTTCCAACCGGATCGTACCGAGAACTCGTCCCACGGCTACTGAATCGCTTATTCCGAGAATAATAAGCAAGCAAGGCAGAAGAATTCATAATTGCATTGTCAGTCGATTCTCGGTCAATTGGAGCGAGGTAAGAAAAATCTACTTTGACATATCAACAGCGTGATCTTTTCAGAGCGAAGTCGAGTAGGGCGGGCGAAGAGCTAGTGACCGTGGCTACCCAAAAATTCTCATTCATTTCCGCCTGACCGTCTAAATACTAAATATACATATACGCCGGGTTTGCTCGCGAAAGGGGCCGAAGGAAACCAGAAGGGAGAGACAGCAGAGAATCGGCGGAGAGCGGTAAACAAGGAGGCGAGACGTGGCGACGAAACGAGGTTGGCCGAGCAGTCGCGAGGTCACTGACTAAAGAGAGAAATATCGTGGAATGCGATATAGCCGCTCTGCCTATTGACGTTTCGAGGACCTTTTACCGTCGTCGTCGTCCGCGACGCAACACCACCGTCTCTCTCTTTAACCGTCACTGTTTTATTTGCCTCCTCTTCTACGTTCCCGGACCCTGCTCTCTTTCCTTCTCGCTCTCGCCCTTCCTCATCGAGCCATTTTTACACCCCGATTCCCCTACCAACCCCACGAGGGAACGGAACACGCTCCAACTACGCACATGAGTTTCACATGTCGTCGCAACGTACCAGCAATTCGAGAATCGACGACAATGCCCGTTAGAACATTTTTATTAAACAACATTAGTTCGTTTCGCAAAATTAATAATTAATTTAATAATTATCTCGTAGGAATTTTTCGATCGTTTACCATTGACGATATCGTGGTAGAGCATGGAAAACAATGCGCAGACACGTTGCATTTGCCGAATCGATCTTTATCGGGCCGAAAGGAAACCGGAGACGAGTTATATATCCGTGATCGGTCGTATGTCAAGCGACGTCCAAAGTAAACGATCGCGCGCTTCCTTTACACGCGTCTTTATTTTACGCGTTCGTCCATTCACTTTAACCGAGGTTGCAGGGAAAACGAGGCTCAAACAAACTTGACAGCAAACGACGATCGATAAGAATCAAAACACGATCGATCCGCTTATTACTCATTGGCGCGAGGGACGCGGTCGAGAAGGATCGAGGATTCCCACGATTCCGCGATGCGCGTCTAAGTCGGAGTTTATGAATCGGAAACGTGAATGGAAGGTTGTATCAAAATGGTACCGCGGGCCTCGCTTACCGTGTTCGATCGGAGCAGAGAGGAATCCCGGATGTTCCCGGCGAAACCTCGAGACTGCTAGCGAGTCGATGACACCGGGTGGAAATCGGTCGAGCACGGTGGACACTTGTTCGACGAGTACACGCACGTAAACAGAGTACTGCACACGTAAACATACGCACATTGGACGAGGAACACACGAGGTGGCCCGCTGGCGGCGAGGTGCTCGAATTTTTGGTTACAATATCGCACTGCGTGACCGCGCGTTACGCGACGCGCTTGCCGAACGGTCTATCCACGCGCGGCACGTTTCATCGCGGGCGTCGGTATCGCGCTCGTTCGCCAGAAAAATCACGATTACTCCGAACGCGAATTACCCGCACGACTCAGACACAAGTTGTTTACTAGAACGCGCACCACGCCATGCCCCGTGAACGTGCGTCCGCCTCCGTCCTCCCCTCGTCCCGCGGCCGAGCAAAACAAGACTCTGCGCAGTAGCTCACCGCGCACCTTCCGGGCCATGTTCGCACGAGCCGCGATGTGTGCGCCGTTTCTCGTTGCCTCGTGCTACTCCAACGAGCCTTCGCCTTCGTCCCTCTGCTTCACTCTCCCTCTCTCCAGACAGAGAAACCTGTCTCTCGATCAAGAGCCAAACAGCTTCCCTCTCCGTCCGACTCGGTCTCGTTCTCGTTTCCCGAGGCCTCGTCGTCCGTGCGACTGGCATGACTACCTACTATATACCCCTTCCTTTCCCAAATCTCACTCGTAAGTACTCGTTTCGTACGATAACACCCGGCATAAGGGCCGAGCAGAAACGGATCTCTTTACGTTCGTACGACGCACCACCGTTCCCCACGTAAATCGAGTAGGTCATCGTACCCTCGATACCCATACCACCGCGGCGGTCGAGAAATTGCGCCATGTCCGCGCTGCCTGCCGCCATCTCGCAGCGACGTGAATAGTCGTCGATAATGACGGACTTCACGTTACTGGCCAAGGAATTGCGCCAAAGGATTACATTCGAAGTTCCGTTTATTTCTCCAAAAGGGTTTGTACAAGTTTAGTATAAAAGTAGCGTTGAGTCGTGTGATCCTGTTAACCTAAGCATCGCGAAATCGACAGCAGCGTGACGAGTCCTATAGACATCGAGAGAACACAGACGAAGGCCAGAGTATCCCGGTTGTAACTTGGGCATAATTCAGGTTCGGTGCACCTCCTGCCGAAGTAAATCAATGAATCATCTTGAAACATTATTGATACGATTAGGTAGCTATTGTTTTACCATTTTTCTATGAAAATAACGACCAGTCCTGTGACGACTTTGTCGAGAAATGTTACGATGGAATAAACGATCGCGCTTCGTTCAGTACGCGGACCTATTATCTCCGCAGTTACGCTCAAAGCCGTGATCATCGTTATCGAGCTTCCGCTTCCTATTAGGACAGCTACGAAGTATATGATCGTCGCGGAATTCCCTCCGTATTCCGTGACAACCCCCGAAAGTATGCCAATCAGTGTCCCCAAAAAATAACATATCTGTAAACAGACGCAATATTACACAATGCCGCGATGTTTGTATTCACAGGCAAAGGAGTCACCTTCGTGCCGCAAGATTTGTTTATGTACTTCAGGAGCAGAGCAGCGACGAAGGAAGAAATGTACGAGACCAGGGGAACAGTGGCCAGTGCCTCCTTTCCGTCGACGTCCGTCTCTTCTATATACAGAGGTAAGTACACCGTCGCCAATGTAATAAATAATCTGCTGGCTACGTAGAGCATTGCCACTCTCAATAAAATCGTCGTGCCGAGCCAAGAGTTTCGGTTATTTTGAGGGTTATCGATCAATCTCCTAGCTTCTTCGATATTCCTTTTATTCGAGTCAGAATTCTCCAGTAGATCAGCTTTTAGAAATACGTGAAACAGCACGGTAGCTACCAGGCCGATAGCAGTTAGAGTTAACACGATGTTCTGCAAGGGAAATGTTAATGTCGTTGAGGCTATCGAGATTCGAACCATTAAACGTGTAATTCCGGTGATTTCGATATCGCGATCGAACTCACTCTGAATTTATGACTGTCCTGTTGATCTAATCGCACGACAGCTTCCTCGTTAGTGGGTAAGACTATCCATGCGACTACGAACACCGCGATAGCTGCTCCTACTTGCGCTGAATACCTGTGTTCAAGGTTGCAATACGTAATTGTAAAATAAACTAAAGGATACTGTTTCGTTACCTTATCGCGGTTAAATCTGCTCGCGCCAGTAAGGAATTCGTCAGAGCTGGTATCATGGACAAGTGAGATATTTGTACCGCTGCCCAGCCAATTTGAAACACGGTAATGCTGACTATGTAAAGCAGCATCACTGCGGTAGACGATGGTTGCGCGAAACCACCGAAGATTATCGGGAACGATAACGCGACCATCACAGATCCGATTATGTGCCACACTTTTTTTTTTAAATATCGATCCACTAGTACTCCGAAGACAGGTGTCATTAGAGCGTCCACGACTTGGCCTTTGAAGAAAATTATAATCTTATAAAGAGTTCATTTATACTAGAAACTATAAATCTTTCTTGTGAAGATTTATATTTTATTTTGAACTGGCATTTTAATACCTAAGAGCAAAAGCGAGCCGGCAGTGATCGGTTCCAATAGGGCTACTCGTTGGAAATAGATTAGGGTGTAGGAGAACCACATAGCAGCAGTGAGATCGTTAAAAATGTGTCCCAAAGCGTAGGCGATTTTTGTCGAGGTGCCCACTTTCCTCTCGAACAAGGGAGGTTGCTCCTCCGCGCTCTCCATTTCTAAGTTTGTTCAAGTCGATAAAGTAATTCCAGGATATTTAATATATTCTACGTACACGCAGATGCATGTAAGGTTTAAGTAAATTTATCACAATTCTCCATCCTCGATTTCCTTCTGCAATACAAATCGATTTTTAACTCTTATAATTAAAATTCGTAATTGATTTGAGTCAATTTTGTTAGACTGAACAGAGAGAACGCATCATTATAAATACGAACTGTGAGTCAGCGGCGGATTGTCGCGATCTGCGATTACCTCGATTTCTCCTTAATGATGTGATACGAAAATCTCTGTTTAATGTAACGTGCGGGTATAGGAAACACACAAGTGGTATCGCGTCATTCGATCCTCCAACTAATGTGAAGCACGTGCAAACGTATCCTAAACATACATCTGTAATCTCGGTGTTATCGATATACACAACTGTTCTGTGTCAATTGAATTTTGGAACTTTGTATTCATTTATTGTAAATAATACTAGATTGATAGAATACTCACCGTTCACTGTACACTGAGATAAGGGTAACTGTCTTCCCGTCCCGGTAATTTGAACAAAATTGAACTCAGCGTTCCTTTCACTTCGAATCCGCGATTTCTGCTTAAGGCGATGCACCTGCGGGCATTCGCGGCAGATATCTAACTCGTTAGCCGATCGATCGAGCCCAGGTGTCTGTCCAGGAGTCGAGGTAACGTTCGCAAATTGTTCCACGATTATGTGTCACAGTATCGAATTACGCTCTCACTACCGGATGTGTTTGTTTTTCACGATTTCCGTTTTCTCTGTCGCGTATCGATCGCATCCGTTCTTCAATGACTCCATTGCGAAATCATTATTACAGCTTCGGCCGCCGCTAACAGATTATATGGTGTAACTTAGAGGATGAGATTCACGCGCGTTTGAAAGGAACTGGATTGTTATGTGCAGTGTGATGAGATTCTTGCGCGACTGGGAAGGAAAGAAGCGACCAGCCGCGGCGCGACCACTCGAGCGACTGAACTTTCAAACGCTCGTTCGTTTCCCGCGTTGGGGATCGTATCGATTACAGTTGCCGCTTAGCCGCGATCTTATCAAAATAATCTTGTGGGATAAAACAACTCAAATATCGCAAATTCCATGAGCTCTGAAACAGATATTGAAAAATATCTGAAGGTGGAACTGATATCTAACTTTTAACGGGAGCTATGCGTTATTGCGTTAACCATTTTTATAGTTCGTCTCTATATATCTGTAACGAGGGTTGCGTTAGCTTTTGTTCTTGAGAGGCAACCAGGTCAGCCGCGAAGGTGCTACGCGTCTGCGGTTCGGTGCACAGGCGTAATTAATGCAGCCGGTGGTACGTAAGGGAGTAACTAAGTAAACGTGGTCCTATAGAGACGGACAGGAAAGGCCCTGTAATCCGAGCTCGCTAGGGAGAAACGTATGGAGAAATCGATACTCCGGCGAGTTCCTTGTACGGTCTCTCTCTCGGTCGACCGGTGTTGCGAAGTAAGCGCACTTCTTTAGAGTTCGTTCACCGCGAGACGCGAGACACAAATTTGCACTTCGCGAGTTGCCGAGTTTGGTCGATGATATAAGGGGTAGGCTAGGTAGGCTCGGCCTTGAACGATCACACGATTCTTGGTAGAAAAGAAATTTTTTTATTATTCAGCACACGTACATAATTATTTCGGGATATGTACCGTTGATTAATCCACTTGATCGAGTGTTGGAATCCTCCGTAAACGTTCTTTTTATATATTCTTCAGCTTATAGAATATACAATATCATTTGGTAATGTTTCAAATACAACTTAACAAATATTCGCTTCGAAAATATAACAGGCCGTATTCGCTATAAAAACGTGAGTTAACGTTCCGCAGGGCTAACATCTATATACATAGAGCTCGGCATATAATTGATATGGCGATTTTGTAAAACGTTCCTACTGAGGACGCGAGCCGCGAGTCAGAGTAAATAGTCGAGGAACATGTGAGTATATTGATATCATAACCGGGAATCGTTCCTCCCTCTTCTTTTCAATCATTCAAATGCTAGATCGCCGGTGTAGTTCTTTCGGAAGCCGCGTACTCGGTGCCTTCAAACTGTCTCAAGTGAATCTATAAATAGAATTTACCTTAGATCGAGACAGTGGACGTAAATATTATTTCTGTTAGATATCGACGAATACCTGTAAATGTAAATTTACTTCTGCGGCGCGGCTCAAATAAGGAAAATTCCCACCGCTTTTCAAATGAGCCAGTTTCGCGTTCGGGTAACATTTGTACATCTCCTCTCTCACGGAATTCGATAACGCATATTCGTCGAACACGTCTATGATCGTGATGGGCAGGTGACATACTTTCTGCGGTTGAACGTAACAGTTGACGCAGTTCATCGTTAATCGAGATGCCAGTTCAGGTTGAGTCAGACTCTCCAGCTACGAGCGAAAACGTGATCTTCGTGTTTCATATAAATAGTGTACACGAGGGGGAGAGGATATTTAAAAAATAGTTACCCTTTCCACCATAAAATCGATGGCTTCTACCATCTCGCCGTCAACTCTGTCCGTCACAAAATTACCCATCAGCATTTTCTTTAATACTAACGACGGCAGAACCCAAAACCTGCGAATCGAATCGATCAGTAGTAATTACACGCAGAATACAGAGATAACGTATCGCTGTTCTCCTTATCTCGCAGCAAACGCGTGCTATACGATTGTAAATTGTTCGATTCCAGTAGCGTTAGAAAACAAGCGTAAAAATATTATACTTACACCGCGGCGGAATCGTTGTAACTGAACACCGAAGTATCGGTGAACGTATTACATAGTATCAACGATACGACTCTCGGACAGTGAGCATTCACTTCCGTGAATTTCTGTGCTAAGAATCCACCTGGAAATTATGACA
Source organism: Ceratina japonica (assembly GCA_019453355.1). Lineage (NCBI taxonomy): Eukaryota > Metazoa > Arthropoda > Insecta > Hymenoptera > Apidae > Ceratina > Ceratina japonica. The sequence continues at coordinate 32,724 of SMSR01010104.1, forward strand.
ACAGGTTCTATTATTTCATTTATGAATTACGTGGAATTATTTAATTGAACGACGTTTTTTTTTTCGTACGTTCTGACCTAATGAGGCGCCGAACAGGTGCACCTTATCCAGTTCCATGTAGTCTAATAGTTTCCGGAATCCGTCGCACCATTCTTTGATATTCCAATACACAGGTGGTTCAGCCTGAAATTAAAATTAATAATTTTGTGTCTACTCAAATCGATTCATAAATGCAGTGACCGAGTGTCTGATTAACAAAATTATTCATACAATTAATATTCTATGCGCGATTTCCAGTTCGAAAATAACGATTCGCAACGTCGATGTCTGAGACTTACCGATATGATTCTGTAACCTTTGGCCGCTAAACCAAGTATCTGCTTGAAGAACACGTCGGCTGTGCCACTGACCGGTGGAAGACACACGAGTGGACACTTGACGGTTTTCGGACTGGAGTCGTACACTCTCCATCCCTGAATCGTTATAGTTTTTAAATTAACAATAAATTTACAGTTAACTTTAGGGAAATCGTGAAATTTTTGTAGCGATTTATAAAAATAAGTCTTCGCAAAAATGTCATCGTAATTCGACGGACGGTTTTATTGGAACGTGAGATTACCTTGGCACCGTCAGCGTCGACGACGATTTTCCTAAGGGGAACGGAGCTGCGAAAGCTGAGGTACTCCTGCGACCGAGACAGCTCGCTCGAACTGGTCATCTCCTCTGATGTACCGCTGTCGGTCACTCTATTTTTTATCGCCGCGCGTTCAGGGTTACTGATATCTAGAGAAAGGCAGAGAAAGTGGGATGAAGCGAGATAGACGGCAGGGTTGTCCAAGCGATTTAAAACCGAGCGCTCGATCTTTCGTTGATCGGAACAGGAACGATCCTTTGTTTGGGAGTTGAAGCCATGGAATTCGATAAAACTGGGAGTTCTGCTTACCTTTAGATCAGGTCGTGACGCGAGTTCTCGTTCTACTGTCGATCGAGCCAGGCATCCTCGGTGGTTCAGGTTGATAGAGAAACGGGCTTGTTCTGGGTTCTGGTTCAACTCGAAAGGTCAAATCACGCTGGTGGATCTTGTTTGGGAGCGTATATCGACAGTCCCGTTTGGTTTACACCCCCTTCCGTACATCCTCGTCCTTTATCTCACTTATTCCTCGCACCAGTTCTGTTACATTATAACTTTATCACTGTTGTTTATAATGCGCTTGCGTGAAAGGATTTGCATATCTCGTCGGCACTGTAGTATTTCAATTTTACCATGAAACGATCAAGAACTTCCTCGAATGCAATAGAATTTGTTATAATTATAGTGACAGAGGTGCTCCATGAATTGTTAAATCTCTCGATTCACGATTTCTCGATTTTCTTTTACAATTATTCGTATTTCTTATTGACATGCATTTTTTTCATAAGATTTTAATCTAATCTACAATAAAAAAAGAGATAGAAGAGGTTTTCAAAGTATTAGTCGCATATTTACACGACGTACACAGTTTTAATATCGCTTCTGATAAGGCAATTATTTAGATTTGAATTACCGTCGTCGTTAGAGGGCAGCACGAGTTCTAAGATGTTAGGAGAGAGAAGTCCTTGGCTTCAGTGAGTCAATAATTTTATGCAAACTTTCGATATCATTATCTTACGTTAATCACAGTTTTGATTAGGGTTATATAAACTCGCGTTATTCACTATATTCCCTTAAATATTTTTTTCATACGTGCTCATTGATGATACAATTTTATTCACTAATTATTTGCATTAATGTGCAATTTGATGATACAATTTTAATTAGTAATTACATTAAATAAATAAAACGCTATCAAATTCCGATATAATCGTCTGCAGCGGTGATTCAGGTAGCCGTGACAAATATTTGTATAGAGCCGACCAAAATCTATAGGATCGCCGCGGGGTGTGGCGACGCTGNGATGTTCTGCAAGGGAAATGTTAATGTCGTTGAGGCTATCGAGATTCGAACCATTAAACGTGTAATTCCGGTGATTTCGATATCGCGATCGAACTCACTCTGAATTTATGACTGTCCTGTTGATCTAATCGCACGACAGCTTCCTCGTTAGTGGGTAAGACTATCCATGCGACTACGAACACCGCGATAGCTGCTCCTACTTGCGCTGAATACCTGTGTTCAAGGTTGCAATACGTAATTGTAAAATAAACTAAAGGATACTGTTTCGTTACCTTATCGCGGTTAAATCTGCTCGCGCCAGTAAGGAATTCGTCAGAGCTGGTATCATGGACAAGTGAGATATTTGTACCGCTGCCCAGCCAATTTGAAACACGGTAATGCTGACTATGTAAAGCAGCATCACTGCGGTAGACGATGGTTGCGCGAAACCACCGAAGATTATCGGGAACGATAACGCGACCATCACAGATCCGATTATGTGCCACACTTTTTTTTTTAAATATCGATCCACTAGTACTCCGAAGACAGGTGTCATTAGAGCGTCCACGACTTGGCCTTTGAAGAAAATTATAATCTTATAAAGAGTTCATTTATACTAGAAACTATAAATCTTTCTTGTGAAGATTTATATTTTATTTTGAACTGGCATTTTAATACCTAAGAGCAAAAGCGAGCCGGCAGTGATCGGTTCCAATAGGGCTACTCGTTGGAAATAGATTAGGGTGTAGGAGAACCACATAGCAGCAGTGAGATCGTTAAAAATGTGTCCCAAAGCGTAGGCGATTTTTGTCGAGGTGCCCACTTTCCTCTCGAACAAGGGAGGTTGCTCCTCCGCGCTCTCCATTTCTAAGTTTGTTCAAATCGATAAAGTAATTCCAGGATATTTAATATATTCTACGTACACGCAGATGCATGTAAGGTTTAAGTAAATTTATCACAATTCTCCATCCTCGATTTCCTTCTGCAATACAAATCGATTTTTAACTCTTATAATTAAAATTCGTAATTGATTTGAGTCAATTTTGTTAGACTGAACAGAGAGAACGCATCATTATAAATACGAACTGTGAGTCAGCGGCGGATTGTCGCGATCTGCGATTACCTCGATTTCTCCTTAATGATGTGATACGAAAATCTCTGTTTAATGTAACGTGCGGGTATAGGAAACACACAAGTGGTATCGCGTCATTCGATCCTCCAACTAATGTGAAGCACGTGCAATCGTATCCTAAACATACATCTGTAATCTCGGTGTTATCGATATACACAACTGTTCTGTGTCAATTCAATTTTGGAACTTTGTATTCATTTATTGTAAATAATACTAGATTGATAGAATACTCACCGTTCACTGTACACTGAGATAAGGGTAACAGTCTTCCCGTCCCGGTAATTTCAACAAAATTGAACTCAGCGTTCCTTTCACTTCGAATCCGCGATTTCTGCTTAAGGCGATGCACCTGCGGGCATTCGCGGCAGATATCTAACTCGTTAGCCGATCGATCGAGCCCAGGTGTCTGTCCAGGAGTCGAGGAAACGTCCGCAAATTGTTCCACGATTATGTGTCACAGTATCGAATTACGCTCTCACTACCGGATGTGTTTGTTTTTCACGATTTCCGTTTTCTCTGTCGCGTATCGATCGCATCCGTTCGTCAATGACTCCATTGCGAAATCATTATTACAG
>SMSR01010109.1:0-10033 GCA_019453355.1 Ceratina japonica
CACCGCTTCGCCCCGAGCCGAGTAATCAATTAATTGCCGGATCTCGGATACGAAATCAGGGTAATTGGGTTTGAAAAAGCGGCGCAGCGGACAGAGACGAACGACGAGAAAAGGAGAGAGTAGGGGGACGCGGGGCGGCAAGGGGTGGCCGCGAAACGGGGTGGTTCGAAGGAAGAGGAGAGAGAAAAAGGAGTGGGGCAGGGGGTCGAATATCGAGCAAAAAGGAGAATCGGGCCGCGTAAATGGGACGGCGGAACGATTGATAAACAGAGGCACGTACCGGAGATGGAGGCGAGGGTAGCGAGGCGCGGGGGCATGCACGGGCATGCAGACACGCAGCAGGGGACACGCAAACACTCGGATCACGCAGGCACGCAGGATGGCACGCGCGCACATACGTTCCTCCTCTCGCNAACACCTAGCAACGTGAAACACTAGCAACGTCGTTCGCGATTTCGAAGCAGAGTCTCGTACGAAAATAAAGACCCGACTCACTTGTTAATCCTCCGTATGAGCTGTTTGAGCGTAGCGAAGTCCGGTCTGTCCGCGGCGTCTTGTGCCCAACATCGTTTCATCAAGGTGGCTACCTGTTCGGAATCGCGTTAGTTTCGTTCTGTAAGTAGATCGGAAATCGGTGGGGAATCAGAAAGCTTACTTCCTCGTCGACGGATTCATCGATCACGGGCCTCAGCGGAGAGCCGCCGCCTCTCTTGACACCCTCGAGGATTTCTGAAACAAAGTCGACGCCGGTTCACGCGCCGGTTTACGAGGTCGCCGCGTCTCGCTCGGTTACGAGTTACACGAATCGAATTCAAGGTTCATCTCGGGAGCGAAGGTTTCCCTTTTTTTTTGCGAGTAAGGTGTCACTGTCGAGCAGACGGGTTCGATTCCGGGGACCGCGCACTGAGGCGACGGGCGTCCGTAATTTGGCGTGGAGGTAGTAGACGTAGCGTCGCGTCGGTCCAATCGCTGGCGTCACTACTCGAGGAGCGTTCAGTGGAACGGTCCCCGGTCAGTCAGACGGCGTTGGAGCGGTGTGTTCGTGCAGCTAACGAGAATTAGTGGAAAGGACTGGCGACGATAGGGGCAGCGTGCGCGCGTTACCCGCGTTCGTGACGTCTCAACGAAAGGGGACGGGGGGAGATGAGAGAGAGTCGAAAAGCCAAAGGTAAATATGCAACCTACTGTGCCTGTACAGGTCCTCCAAGAAGGCGTTGCACGTTGCGCAGTTGAGGGTGCAGTGGGGCCTACGGACTTCGAGCAACGGACTGACGGCCCTTCGAGGACTGGCCCCGCCGTCGGGGCTGGCACCCGGCATCGCCAGCAACGTTAGACTACTCGTACTCGACGTATTGCTCCTCTCCGCCATCTCTTCTCCTTTCACCGACCGACCCGATTACTTATGCTTTCCTGACCATCGACAGGACTCACCACGCGTACTCCCTTTCGTACTCGCACTCTCGCTCCCGCTCTCCCTCGCGCTCTCCCTCGTTCGCGCGACGCGCTCCGCTCGGAAGTGGTCGAAGGAACGAGAGACTCCGCTTCCGTTCTCCGTGCGCGTAATCACGGGCTCTACGCGTGTACGCGCGTCGGGGCCGGCGGCGGCGGCGGCGCCGCGATTAATTCCGCGAGTCGTCGTCACCGCTTCGCCCCGAGCCGAGTAACCAATTAATTGCCGGATCTCGGATACGAAATCAGGATAATTGGGTTTGAAAAAGCGGCGCAGCGGACAGAGACGAACGACGAGAAAAGGAGAGAGTAGGGGACGCGGGGCGGCAAGGGGTGGCCGCGAAACGGGGTGGTTCGAAGGAAGAGGAGAGAGAAAAAGGAGTGGGGCAGGGGGTCGAATATCGAGCAAAAAGGAGAATCGGGCCGCGTAAATGGGACGGCGGAACGATTGATAAACAGAGGCACGTACCGGAGATGGAGGCGAGGGTAGCGAGGCGCGGGGGCATGCACGGGCATGCAGACACGCAGCAGGGGACACGCAAACACTCGGATCACGCAGGCACGCAGGATGGCACGCGCGCACATACGTTCCTCCTCTCGCTCCCCGGACGGTGCTTAATCGGCGTCGGCCGAACGAGCTCGGCGAGATACCGGCGAGACCGAGACCTACCCGAGAAAGAGATTTCGGCCGTCGCGTGCGTGGGGGGCCTGCCTGGTCGATTTCACGTGCCGTCGCCGACGATCTCTTCCGGCATCCGTTTCTCTCTCTCGCGGCTCTCGCGCGGCGGATACAGTGAGTACAGGGGTAGAAGGCGAAACGAAGAAATCGCGCGAGAGCGGAGTCGTCCAGACAGGAGAGGAAGAGAGAAGAACGGCGAGAGATAGCGCGCGCGCGCGCGACCGAACGACCGTGTACGTTCCAGGACGCGTGAAAGCTTCGACTGAGCTTTCGGCCCCGGTCTCGAAACGCTCCTAGCCTGCTCGTGGCACGTTCCATCCTCTCTCATCGATCCTGTCCGCCCGCCGTCCGTCGAAATCCAGCTCGCGAAACCTCGTAAACTTCGTTACCGGTAGACCCGACGACGCGACGGCGATTCCGTTCGTCGATACGGGCTACTACCCCCTCGGTATTCGCCGCGGACGGGGGTTGCGAACGGCGAACTCCTTCTTACCGGTCGATCCCACCCCTGTCCGACTCGCGTCGAAACGGGGTGGTACGCGGGGGCGAGGCGCGTCCGCGCGACGTCTCGTCTCGTCCGAGTACGAGCGCCGAATCAAAGAGAGCGGAACGACTTACCCCTTGGGGAGAGATCACTGTTTTCGCCCAAGTAAAACGGTCCCTGGCGTACCACGATCTCGTGAACGATTATGCCGAAGCTGTAGACGTCCCCCTTCTGAGTGCCCTCCGGTGGTCGCCTCTCCATCCTAAGCAATTCCGGTGCCGTCCACAACTGCCCTGTACCAACAGCAACGACTCTGTGTCACGCCACCCTTCGACCTTTCAGCGAACGGGAGAGCAGATCGGATTCGACCCGATTTCCCTTTCGCGCGTCTCAGTGATTACTAATCGTATGCCGATCGCGAGGGTACTCACTTCTCCAATAGGCGTAGCTATTCTCGTCGATGTAGGCCTCGCTACAATTGCCCTTCCTCAGCTCGTGGAGGCCGAAGTCGGCGATCTTCAGGACGAAACGCGAGTCGACCACGCAATTGGACGATCTCAAATTGCCGTGGCTCTTCACCTCGGACGCGTGAAGGTACGCCATCCCCCGAACGATGTCGTGAATGAGAGATCCTCGAAACACTCGGTCCAATTTTATCTGCTCGTTTTCCAATATATCCTGCCCCCGGCAACCAAGCACAGGCGTTACATTATGCATGTATCTTCGAGCGTATTCCCCGAACCGTGAAACTTACTCGGTAAATCTCGCTTTACGCGAATGCTACTACGATAAATAGCGGAACGGAAGTAAGCGGAGTACAAGTTCCCTCTCGGTTAACTAACTTCTGACCGCGCGCGGAACCCCGAGTTTTCCCGGCCCCGCTCTCGCCCGTCGTAAACTTTATCCTTCGGCTCGGGGAATAAGAACTAAAACTTTAATCCCGGGGAATTCGATTAGATTTTTAATCGAACTCGATAACGAAGTACGCTGGTCAGCCCGAGTTAATCCGCGTATCTACCCGCGGAAAGTACACGACCGCGTCGAACAGCACGCTCGACAAAGGATCGGTTTATATTGTGATCTCGCGGTGAACCCACCTGCAACGATCCTTTCGGACAATATTCCGTTAAGAGACACCAGTGCGGTTCGACGCAGGCACCGTAAAACCGGACCAGATGATCGTGCTGCAGGTCCTTCATCTAAACGAAACGACCGAAACGTTACGGTTTTCAACAGATCGGGATTATCCGGCTGCCATCGTCCTACCCCCGGCAAAAGCGTTTCAATTCACGTCTCTTGAGCGTTCTTGTTGAACATAATATCGCTGCATCAGTCAAAAACTTTTTGCCGGGGTTGGCAGAACGGAGCCAGCCAGATTTCGCGAAACTTTAGTCCGCGGCGACGGCGAAAGTTTTCGTCGTCCGGGAAGGAAGAAGAAGCGAGCCACTTACCCTTTTTAATTCGAGCAACAAAGGCCGGGTGATCTCCACCTTCCTCGGTATCAGCTTTATGGCGACCTTCGAATTCTGCGACGAACGGTACGACGTTACATCTTCGAACGTTTTCTAACTCGATTTAGGACAATTATTCACGGTTACGATTTCCCAGAAGGAGAAATCGGGCGGAACAATCGGGCGAACGTTAATATAGAATATGCGCGGGGGAACGTTACATGTACGTTTATGCGGGAGCATAAAAATATTTATTGTCAGAGACGCGTCGCTTTACCGTCAGTAATGTCGAACCTTGTAAATTCCCGTGGAAACATTTCTATCTACCCCTCCTAGCATGCTGGCGTTCTCGACCGAGTACATCGTCTGAAATAAAAGAAAAACGGGGTTTTTGTCTCGTGCGTACGTTTCGACGAGTTTTCCGTGCCTTCGATTCTAAGTGCATCGCGTGTACTATAATGTTTCCGGGCGAGCGTGTTTTCTTTGACGTGGAAAATCTTGTTTCCGATTTGACGCTACCTAAAGACAAAGGCGTCCGAGAGGACCTTTCCTCGCTCGCTCGCTTTGCGCGCAAAAGGAAAACGGAGAGACTCTCGTGCCTCGCGTTTCATCGGGCGGGGCGTGCAAAAAAGGATATGAGATCGTGAATTCGCGTTGTTCGCATTCGTATCACGATTCTTTCTATTATCGTCATTTGAATTATTGCGGAAAGAGGACGGCTAAATTATGGATGACTCGTGCGACGTCGAAGCGCTGGAGAAAAATGAGCCAATGCCCGGAGCTATACAATAGAGAGCGGGGAACGATTGTAACATGTATTTTCGTATTCACCAGTTGGCTACCGCGGATCTTGTTCGCGATCAACGAATACATCGAGCCCCTCGTTTTTGCATTCGACACCACGATAATATCGTTCCAGTGCACCTTCCACGTCATCGAGGCTATTTCCGCTTCGAGCTTAAAGTGCCTGCAACACGAGGAAAGAAATACGGTTTTCTTCTCGATGCTAAACGCGATTCGCCGACGGGGCGGGCAAAACTGTTTATTTGCCGTGCGGGTTGCATCTCCGGGGGGCGAGACCGCGGGGTTAGATGCTCGTCGGGAGCGCCGTTTCGACTCACGGGTTAATCGGTTAATCGGTTTACGGACACGGGGCTCGGGGTTGGACACCGCTCGCCAATTAACACCGTTAAGACGCGGGACGCGATCGCCGTCGACCGGCACTCGATCGGAGGAGACGGGAGGACGCGGATCGATTGAATCGTGGCCTAGTTACCTGTAAATGAAGACCGAGGCGACGACGAGAACCACCACGATCGAGCTCAGCACCATCGAGAGAATCGCGTACCCCGGCAGAGCTGTCGCAGAGAGACGAAAATCCGATTTGCGAGTTGGGATTAAAAATGTTCGACGGGTCGACGTTACAAAGGGATCCGCGGAACAAGGTATCACTTACAGTTGTCGGGGCACAGAGAACCGTCGAAGCCGCAAGTGGGTGTGTCCGGCGGTGGGTCCGATCGGCCGCCCGACCAGTGGATCTTCTTCCCGGCTACGTACTCCAACGTCTTGTTGGCACCGTAGTAATTAGCGACGATCTGCGACAAACGAACGCCGGTCATCGCGATCGCGGAACACAACGTTTGACGCGATATCTTCGATTGGTCTTGACTCCGGTCTATCTCCGGGGCAGTCGATTATAAAAGAAAACGATCTATCTGCGTTACGGAAGAGCTCTCTTTTTCAGCCTCTAGATATTATCGCTGTTCAAATATTTGAATGTTCCATTTATAGATGTTCCGTTAATAGAATCCTCGGTTAATCGATCGCTCCGGTAATCAGTGGCCCGATAATCTACCGCGGAATCGAATAGAATGCGATGATACGCCCGTTGCCAAAGCGGAGAGACGATTGCCTTTCGAAACGCTAGACGTGTATAATTGTAAAATTGAAATGCACGGAGAGTCGTCGCGTTTTTACCTCGAACTTGGACGTTTCCGGATTCATATCCAGGAGAGAGTAATCCGCTATCCGATCCCCGTTCTCGTCGATGTTCACGTCGCCCGTTATACCTGAAACCGAATGGACCGTGCGAGATCCGTCGCGTGAGTCGGACGTTCCAAACGCAGAAACATCGGAGACAAAGACAGAGAGAGAGAGAGAATAAACAAAAAGCTGAGATCCGGTGTGCACCTTTGAAACTCCTGCCCCACATCTTCCGGGTGAGATTGCCGCCGTCCAAGTTCACCCTGCCAGGACGATCCGGCAAGCTGTCCTTGAGCGCGATGGCGTAAAGGAGGACGGCGTCGTAAAACGCCGTGACGAACGTCGAGACCGAGCTGTTACCGAACGTAAAATTATACTTGCTCTTGGCCAGATCCTTCACCTCCCGCGAGAAGTTCAGGTACTCCAAATTGTCCGGCGTCCGAGCGGTGACCGTGAGCAACGCCTGGTAAGCCTTCCGCGCTCTCTCGTTCCTCTCCTCCGTGTCGGTTTCGACCCTCCACGGCTCTTTCGAGTTATTGTCGCTGGAACAATACGTCGCACCTCCATTTACGACGCGCCGCGCGTTCGTCCCTAATCGCTCGGTCGCGGACCGATGGAGGCTCATACACGTCGGATAAATTCGCCCAGAACTCGAGAGAAAAAGACGGTTCCGCGGTTTTACCCGAGGCGAGTTTATCGTTCCTCGCTCGGGGAGCACTCAGGCTCGTTAGAACGGCGAATGCATAATTCATCACACTTACCTGGACGAAAGCTCTATGGAGAAGAAGACGTACTCCCCGGAGTCGACCATTCCGAGCTCCTCCGCCGCGAGAAGGATCTCCCTGATGGTCGTGGAATTGGCGCACATCACTATAACTGAAACCAACCAAGACAACTCTTTCTCTGCCGTTTACCGTCTCTCCACGACTCGATTAGAATCCCGATCCCGATCTCTCGCGCGCGCCAACGTTCGCCGACTCGCTAGCTAGTTAAACTTACTCCTGGCGGACTTCACGAGGAAGCTGAGCAAGTTTCTATGGTCTTCGCCGGTGGTCTCTTCCTGATTGAAGCTCTTGTAGACCGGCGTTTGGTTCAGGGCCCGGAACACGGCGTCCAGGGTGAAGTGGCACTCGGAATTGCCGCGGTTGCTACCCGTCGCGTGATTGTGGTACAGGAGACCGGCGATCTTCCATCCGAACCGCTTCAGTATGTGTCTGAGGGCTTCGCCCACCAGCCGATGGGAGCCCATCATCCTGGTCAGCGTCGGGTATTGTGCGACCTTGTAACGAAACGCTTCGGCTTGCGCGCCCGCGGTCAACACCGGGATGCCCCATACTCCGGCGTACCGCGACACCGGCGCGATCACGTAATCGCAAACGGGGCCCAAGAAAGCATCTACGTTCACAAGCATTCGGCACAGATTCAAAATCCGTGGGTTTACCGCGAGCTTTCATTAGAATTCGAACAAAAGCGGTTCCGTCCTCTTTCTCTGATTAAAATCGTAGATGAACAATAATGCGCGGTTTAACGAGTACATTTCCGCAGCGGCTAGCGATAGTTGGACAATGAAAATACAGGGTGGGGCAAAATGGAGTCTCATATTTATGAGGTGAATTAAAAGAAAGCGGTACAGTAATATGAACAAAATTTTTGTTTAATCAAAATACGTGTCAGAAGGTTTTTTTTCATTAAGTTTTAGAAATGATGTCGTTCAATTGTTATACACATTTGGAGTCGTTCCTTGAAGTCTTCCGCAACTCTCGCCAGCATATCTGGAGGAATTCTGGCGATTTCTTCCTGATTGGTCTCTTTCAGTGTTTGCAGGGTTCGAGGGTGTTTTTTAAAGACTTCCACTTTAAGATATCCGCGTAACAAGAAGTCACAGGGGTTAAAAATCAAGGGAGCGAAGGGATTCAATGGTTTCTCGCGAAGAAATTAATTTACCAGCGAACATATTTTTCAAAATGGCACGAGAATGACGGGTCGCATGAGTTCTGGCATCATCTTGTTGAAACCAAAAGTCACCTGTACCAATTTCTTCAAGGAACGACTCCAAATGTGTATAGCTCGTGGTGGCCAACATCATTTTTACAAATAATTACATATAATTACATAATGAAAAAAACCTTCTGACATGTATTTCGATTAAACAAAAATCTTGTTGATATTACTGTACCGGTTTGTTTTTAATTCACCTGATAAATGTGGGACTCCAGTATGCCCCACCCTGTACGTTTAACAAAAGAACAGAGCCGTAAGTCTGCGAGGGATGAAAGTTCTTGTTCGCGCGACTCAAGGGCTGATCTCAGGTATAGAAACTTTAACCCGGGCTGAAGAAGGTCGGAACGCGCGTTCGCGGTCGAAAAAACGTCGTCGGCCGGCGTTGATGACTCCCGCGTGTTCGATCGAGACCTCTTTACTACTGTCCGTCACGTAAACAGTCTGCCGAGCCCGATCGTAGCGAGAGAGAATCTCCGACTAGATCGAACCGGTAACCCTGCAGTTTTTATCTTTCCGTCGTTCGACGTCGATTCGAGTAACTAGAGGGTCGGGCGTTCGCCGAGTGCCAGAGTTTATTCGAGGGAAACGAGCTTTCAAGGAGAGCGGCCACGATTCGGTTAATTCGCGCGGACAGAAAAAGAAAGGGAGGGAACCGGGGGGCGAAGGCGGCGTGGAAGTAATTAAACGGAATTGAGGAGACGCTTAATAGCGTTGCGGCTGATAAACGAGAAGGGCGAAGAGAACAGCGGGTTTCTGGTTGACTGACCCGAACCGCGACGCCGTGGTCGGCATCTCGCAGCTGTCCGCTGCCACTATGCGTCGCACGCGTTTGACATCGGTCTCGGACCTTAGATACCGACGATTAAACCTCGTCACGACCGTCTCGCTTCGAAAGTTTAGATATTACCCGATGCCGTCACCGCGTAACGCGGCGACGCCATCGCATGAAAATCTAATTACCAGTCATTCTGATTCATGGAACGTCGATTATCCGGACGTCGTTTAACCCGAGTACGATCCCTCCGGTTACCCGAAAGGCCAATTACCGAAACGTAACGAGTGAGCATTGTTCGCGAGCCGCTCGTTCCCCGGTTCTCTCTGTTCCGCCTCGGTTAATCGTCAGTTTCGGCTGATTATCGCCCGGTTATCTGTCGGTCCGTCTGTTCGGCCGATGATGAATCGATTTTCCATTGCATTGGTACATAGCCGTATTGTCGACGGACGCGCGAGAAAGAGGAGGGAAAACGCGGGAACGAGAAGAATAGGTTGAACGACGGGTTAACCTGCGGTCCGGTTGATGTAAAATTCGAACGCGGCCAACGGGCCGTAGGTGCTGGAGCATTGCGAGTCCCGGTGGTCGACCGTGATGTTCCAGCCTGGTAGGAGCCCCGTCGCCGAGCTGACAGACCTGACAGCGAGGAGAACGGCCGGCAACACCCTCGGCAGACTCTGCTCGTGACGGGAATCGGCCGGTGCTATCACCGCCAGCTTCACCTCCCTCTCGAGCGGTATTCGCGGCTCGAAGCATTGCTCCGCGGCCGTGCAGATCGCGGCCGCATACATCAGGAGCAACAACGTCAGCCTCGCCGACGATGCACCACCGCGTGTTCCTCGCATCTCGCGTTTATTACGTTCGTCCCTATTTCCCCTGTTTACTTCTCGCTCTCCGCCATCCCGACCACGGGCTTCCACCAGATCTCCGTTTGATTTATCCGTTTCCGATTTCACGACCCGTCGCCTCGCAACGCGCGATTTATCGCTTCCATCGTGTATCGGCGGTATCGACTGGTCAGACGGACCGGTTCGGTTCGCGGAACAAAAATAATTACAATCGTAAGCCGCGCGGATCGAGTAAATAGGGTTTAGACGGTCTACGAGATACAATTCGTGCTAATCATTCTCTCCTGGGCTTTTAAACGTTTCATACGATACATTCTTGTACGCGATACACGAGGGACGCGGTCTAGCGCATTTTTCAGAAACTGT
>SMSR01010111.1:0-36723 GCA_019453355.1 Ceratina japonica
AAGTACTTAAATTAATTAATTACTTAATGATTCGAAACGTGATTCTAACGACCGTCTCTCGACTCGAGTAAACACTGAATTCTGAACGTTGACAAAACAAGTCTGGGTGTTATGTCACCACAAATTCCATGAATCATTGCAAGAATAATGGGTCCGTGTCACACGATAGCTAATCGATAGTCATTAAATATTATGCAGTCAATTCTAACGTCAATTCCAAAGTCTCGTAAAATCTTTTATTTCGATTTCAAATCTTATCAGTCGTCACGTTAATTCGTTGGTATTTATTATCGAAGGGTCGACGCCTCTAGGAGGGCCTGTTATTTTTTTGGGCCTTAAGGACGACGGCTGCTTACCTGGCCGAAGTTTCCTTGCCCGAGGACCGTCTGTAACCTAAGCTTATCTCTAGGAAACTCCCATCTGGATTCCTGCGACGAAGGCGGCGGCGGTTTTTCCGCTTCGTGACACTGCAACCAACAGAGAGAGATGGAGAGATAGAGAGAGGGACAGCGAGTATCGAAGAGATAATTATTTAAAAATGTCTGACGAATAAATCTACGAGCGGGTCGGGCCTTTGATGCACCGACCCCAGGCGAGAACTGAACAGGATTCTGCCCTCTGAAATATCGTTCCACCGTAGCAATTAGTTTCGACTCCAAATAGTTCCCAAAGTGCCTCCAAAACTTTTTTCTTGACTCGTTTCATTTATTAATAGACTACGATTTTTATTATGATGTTTAACGTGGAATGTAAAATTGTTGCTACTTTATTTGTGCGATTTTGTGCAATTTAATTAGTGCAATTTTGTTACAGAATGGAGGATTATTTTCAGAATGAACGGAATTTAAAAAAATTTATTCACAGATTATTTATAATAGCCACTTTAGTCCCGCTTTTTTTGTAGGGAATAAAGTGCTTCTTTCGTATGTATTTTATTCCCGCATTTTGCAATTTAATTAGTGCAATTTTGTTACAGAATGGAGGATTATTTTAACAATGAACGTAACAAAAAAAAATTTATTCACGAATTATCTATAATAATCACTTTAGACCTGCTTTTTTTTAGGGAATAAAGTGCCTCTTTTTCCAGGTATGTACTTTATTCTCGCATTTTGCAATTTAATTAGTGCAATTTTGTTACAGAATGGAGGATTATTTTAAGAATGTGAACGTAATGAAAAGAAATTTATTCACGGATTATCTATAATAGCCACTTTAGAATAAAGTGCCTCTTTTACCACGTATGTACATTATTCCCGCATTATTGCAATTTTGTTAGTGCAATTTTGTTACAGAATGGAGAATTATTTTAAGGATGAACATAATAAAAAAAATTTATTCACGGATTATCTATAATAGCTATTTTAGTCCCGCTTTTCTTTTAGAGGGAATAGAGTGCCTGTTTTCCCACGTATGTACTTTATTCTCTCATTATTGCAATTTTATTAGTGCAATTTTTTTACAGAATGGAGAATTATTTTAAGAATCAATAAAAAAAATTTATTCACGGATTATCTATAATAGCCATTTCAGTTCCACTTTTTTTTTAGAGATTAAAGTGCCTCTTTTCCCACGTATGTACTTTTTCTCGCATTATTGCAATTTTATTTTTGCGAGTTTGTTACAGAATGGAGAATTATTTTAAGATTTAAAGCAATTATCAAAGTTTTCGATCAATTTCGAATTTTATGTACTTTTGTCTCCGATTGTACCTCCAGAACATCCTTAAGAATGAACGTAATAAAAAAAATGTATAATAGTCAATTTATTCTCGCAAATGAGGGAATAATCAACGACTTTACTCCCTCGTTGCACAATTTCCTATTATTAACATTGTAAAATGAACAAAATTTGTTAAAACAAGAATTGGAAGTCGGTGCAAAAGGCGTTTTTTTTTTCTTTATCGTTTTGTCATTGGTATTAAAATGGAGGCCGTTCGTTTCCTGTTATTTACCAGGTGTTGTATCCTCGGTAGTTTCGTGATTGCCTTCTCGATGGACGTTTTGAAGTCTCCATTCTCGAGATTGAGCGCGTCCTTCCGGCAGCTTATCTCCGACGATGTGTCGGACTCCTCGAGCACCTGCGCAAAAATCGAACGTCATGCCATCGACTATCAACCGTTCGCTTATTACGTACCGCCAGGAATCAACCATACGTGCACTTTAAAACAAACATAAATTGTTTTATAAATTTCCATCGACGATTCTCGCACGTCTCGCCGATTTCTCTTTATTTATTTAATCACAGACGGTTTTGTTCAGATTTTAACCTTGAACATTCGTGAGTTTATGTACAGAATTTTTTTCGAGATATGACTGTCGTAAAAGAAGAGACGAGCGAGCGACTTTTACATAAGAACCGGTAAGAGATAGAAATCGGTGAGAGAGAAAAACTAAGTCGACCGGCTCGGAGCCACGACCGCGACCTTTTTCTTGAAATTTCTTTACGGCTGTCCGTGAACCCGCCGCGAATGGTCGTCGACCGATTTTTACCGATCCCCGAGTGATTCATCTGTGTGGCTCCGTAATGAACGATCGATCGATCGGCCGGACCGAACGACCAGCCGGACGTTCGGCCGATCACGATCGCGGTTCATTGTATCGCCGGGATTATCCGTTGGCTTTTTTCCTGCGAAGACGCAGTGCCGTTTCGCGTGATCCGATCGATCGCGCACTACCGTAATGGCTTCGGTAATGAGAAAATAAATACGGACGTTATATAACGCGCAGATTGCCCGCCGCTTTGTTCCCGATAAGCGGTTAATTGCCACCGCGTTTCTATGCAAAACATCCTCAGGTGTTAATTATCAATAATTCAAGTGTTGCTACTCTGTACTATTTTTTCAACAAGGCTACGTAATTTTCTATTAATATTATGTGCACTCGTTTTGTATTTAAAGCGAAATTGTTTGTTAAGAATTGTTAGAAAACAATTGTACGGATTTACGAATTTTAATTGAAGATGTTGCAAATTATTTATAATTTGTATTTAATTTTAATACATTTTTTAATGTGAATGTACTGTCTCATATTTATCTTTAATAAATTTTTGAATGTACTCTAATATTTATTTTTAATTAATTTTTGAATGTGAATGTACTCTCTAATATTTATTTATAATAAATTTTTGAATATGAAGCTACTTTGGTATTTTTGACGGTATTTATTTTTAATACATTTTTGAACGTGAATCTACTTTCTAATATTCATTTTTAATACATTTTTGAACGTGAATGTACTCTCTAATTAGATGTGAAAGACTGCTGATAAAACTATTTAATTTCCCCGGAAATTCCTGAGTTCACTGATAAGAGAGATAAATATAGAAAGGAGATTGCTATGCTTTCGGTATGCACGATGAAGTATACGAGAGGCTGCATATACTACACCGAAAATAACCAGGTCACTGACACCAACCTTGTTCCTACACCTCCGCGTACTTTCACGTGAAACGGAGTCTGGCTACCGGACCGAACATATCGCCGGACCACTTTCATCCGACCTATATACCGGCCATAAACGCTTTCTATTAACTGGCCCAAAAGTTTCTTCCGTTACATTCACCTCTACATTACAGCTATTCAGATTTCAAACCAGATATTTAATGAATGCAATTTTGTGGAAGTTAAAAATGGCCATAATGGACATTTTCAGAGACTCGTAC
The DNA here is from genome assembly GCA_019453355.1 of Ceratina japonica. NCBI lineage: Eukaryota > Metazoa > Arthropoda > Insecta > Hymenoptera > Apidae > Ceratina > Ceratina japonica. The sequence continues at coordinate 3,664 of SMSR01010111.1, forward strand.
TTCATTATATACCTGACAGAGCCTCATGCTTTATTATATACCTGACAGAACCTCATATTTCACTTATAACTTCATAGAAATCCATTCAGTCTATTAATGATTTCATACATGGCGATTTTTATTACATAATGCAAAAATGGCCTCATGATCCATAAAACATAGTCGAAGCACTGACGATCATTTTGGTTACTGTCTAATATTTCACCCAAAAACCCACCCAGTCTATTAATAATTCCAAACATGACGATTTTAATTAAATAATGAAAAAATGGCCTCATAGTCCATGAAGCATAGTCGAAGTACTGACGATCATTTTGGTTACTGCCTAATATTTGATCAAAAAATCCACCCAGTCTATTAATAATTCCAAACAAGGCGATTTTAATTAAATAATGCAAAAATGGCCTCATACTCCATAAAACATAGTTGAAGCACTGATGACTATTTTGGTTACTGCCTAATATTTCATCCAAAAATCCACCCAGCCTATTAATAATTCTAAACATGGCGATTTTAATGAAATAGTAGAAAAATTGCCCCATAATTCATAGAACATAATGAAAACCTTGATAGCCATTTTTGTCAGAGCCTCATACTTCATTCTATACCTGACAGAGCCTCATACTTCACTCATACCCAAAAGCCCACCCAATCTATTAATAATTCCAAACACGACAATTCTACTTAAATAATGCAAAAATGGTCTCATACTCCATAAAACAAAGTCGAAGCACTGATGCCCATTTTCATTCGAGCCTCATACTTCACTCATGCCCAAAAATCTACGTAATTTATCGACAATCAAAGCCACTCACCTTACGATTCCTAAGTATCAGTCTTCTAAGAATGAGTCCGACGCCGACAGCGATCGGGAACACGAGCAGCGTCGCCAGTATATAACTGACAACAGCGACGGTCTCCTGTGATGCGATCGCGTCCCCGTCGTGCCGCTTCGATATCACTTCACTGATGTTCACCGACTCCCTGGGACTGACCGATATCAACCCAACATCAAAATACGTCGTCCTGTTCAACTCGGCCGAATACACCGACGAATTGTACTCCGGAATAGCCGCGTGATGATACGCGGGCCTGTGCCGGGTCCTATTACTCCCCTGAGTCCCACCTCTTCCTGGGCCCGTCGGCGGGACGCCGGTCTCGGTCCGATTGTCCTCGTGCCTCCTCGTTTCGGGTCCGCGAGTCGACGCCTCACTCGCGTGATTCCTCGGCAACGTGTCGTTAACCGTGTTATTAACTCTCTCGGTTTTTCCGCTCGCCGGAAGTTCCGTCCGTCGTTCCGTCCCGCGGGAGATCGAGTTCACTGGGCCGCTGCCATTAAAAATATTCGACGTATTATAAAGATGCATAATTGGCAGGATATCGTCCTTTTCTGATGAATCCTGGGACTTATCTGACAGATTTCGACCTCTGACCTCCGGTGACCTCTCGCCCGACTTCTTCCTCGACTCCATAGAAGCTTCAGTAGTGACTTCCGGTCTGATGCCCATCAAGTCAATGGCAGCGGTCTTATCTTGAGGTGTCGTTTCCGTCGCAGGCGTCGTTTCCGTTCTCGAATCTTCTGTGGTGGTCGTCACATCCTTCGCCCTGTACATCTTCTGTATCTCCGACGGGTCCATATTGGCCAGGTCCCTCCCATCAGGCCCATTTTTCGTTTCCGTCGCGTTTCCGGTATCTCCGGTGAAAGTCTGGTTCCCTGCGGCCTGAACTGGTTCCACGATCTTGGGCGTGACCGGGAAAACGGGCCCCGGCACCACCGTGGTCATTTCTTTGGCCGTAACAGTGGTGGTCCCTTTCGGCGGGGCCGTCTCGGTGACGGTCACTGCCACGGTCGGCTCGCCGCTTCCGCTCCCGACACTGCTCGCGGTCGTCTCGTTCGCGGCACTCTCTTTGGTATCGTACGCACTCTCACTGGCTGCCTCCGTCGCACTGGTACCGTCAGGCCCATCAGTGACGGCCTCATCAGTCACATTCATCGCAATCGTAGTTTCCTCAAACTGAGGAACCGTAGAAACCCTAACAGTCGAATTATCATTCATATCTTCACTAAGAGTCCCGTCATCGGTAGAATTCTTAGGACCCATGGGCCTCATAGCACTATCTATCTTCCCTTTGACTCTTCTACCATTTGTCAACCTCCTCCGTTTAACCTGCGCAACTTCTTCCTCAGACCCAGCTCTCTGGTTCAATACAGCACTGGCCGACTTCCTGAGGAGCCTTCGGTCCCCGAATCCCTCCAAGTCTGAGCTTCTAGTGTGGTTCCACCTCACGGTGCCCCTGTGACTGAGTTCCTGCGCCCTGCCCGGCCTCGGCCCGTTTACCGCGGTCAGCTGCTGCTGCTGCTGCGAGTTCCTACCGGGCCCGGCACGTTGCTGCGACTGGCCACCAGCGGCTGTGCCCACTTTCCTCGCCCGTTCCCCCACCTGGCGCGCACCTGGAGATCCGCCGTCTGCGTCTCGGTCGACGGTCGTCCCGGCACTGAGTCCAGCCGTCGCTCCTGCTCGGCCCGCTTCCACGCCAATACTACTACTACCGGCAGCAGGAATCTCGGCGGGCGACGTCGGCCGCCGTCGCCGCTCCGACGACGGACCGCTCGTTATCTCGCTCCCCTCCCCTCCCACTCCTCCCCCTCCCGCTCGGTTTAACCCAGGTCCGGTGTAGTTGCGCAACAGCCGCGTCACGTTCGTTATCGTGTAAGCGTACACGTGCTGCTGTTGTTGTTCCCGGTGTCGATGCGGGTCCTCGTTACCAAACGTCTTATCTGAATATTGTTGCCTCGCCGCCGCCGGCGCTGCGGTAGTGGACCTGAAGTGCTGGGCCCGTTCCTCTTCAGGAACCTCCGCCGCCGCCGCCGATGGTTTAACGGTACGCTTCTCGCTGTCCAACGTCCCTTCGGTTACGATTATCCGCAACGTCGACGTTTCCGGCGACGTCCACGTCAGCCGGAAGGATTCTGTACTACCGCGGCTCGGTTTCTCTCGAGAGGTCGACGTCTCTATGTTGTTGCTCTCGCGGGAACTGGCCCGCGGCTCAGGACTCCTCAGGTCGTACACGTCCATCCGACGGAGCTTCTTCTCCGTCTGCTCGCCGTACATTTCAAAGTCCGACTCTGGAGTTAAATGAATACTTGGGTCAGAGGTAGTCGAGTCCGTCGGTGGCGATTTTGTCACGTTTTCAGGCCCCGATCTGGAGGTTTCACTTTCTGTTTGATTAATGCAAACTTGAGGAATCTGGGTCGAATTCCCAGGTTGCACGTGGGCCCCGTCGGGCCCCTCCGCGTGAGCGGACGAGTTATCCTGAATTTCTGTAAAGTTTCCAGCTCCGTTCGACGCTACCATTGATTTCTTCCTATAATGTACGCCGTTTTCTGGGTTCCTGAAGACGTTCTTCATGGTCGATACTTTATTCTGCTCCACCGTCTGCTTTTCCACCGCGATGTTCATCTCTTCGTTGATTACCTCTTCAGACTGCAACGGTGTAGTGGTAGTCGTGGTGGACCTCTTCAGGGAGTACCTGCGACGGGAACTAGACGTCGTCTGCGTCGGATTTGCTTCTACTGAATTATTCGTGCTGTTTTGACTCTCCGGGTGGATCTTCTGGCCGAAGTAGAGGAACTGTGACATGTCTTCGACGGGGATGTTGCTCTCGACGGGCCGGAAGTAGTTGTACAACGACTCGGGCATCGCGACGATCTTCTTCTTCCGAGTCTCGGATTCTGAAGACTTCTGAGTACCCGAAGAAATAGTAGAATTAGTCTTCGAGGTTGTTAACTTGTTGTCATTGTTCGTTGAGTTTTCAGGTTTTTCTGTAGTGGAATTTTTTAGATCGGAAGTTTCTTCTTTGGGAAGTTTTAATTCCTCGTCGTTGGCAGCTGTTACGTACATCCCGTGTCTAGTTTCTTGGGCCTCGAGGACGTCGGATTCCTTCGACGCCTCGATCGGTCGAGGAGCGCGGGACCGAGATTCGACGGGACGTTGACTCAAGATCTGACGTCGCCTAGCGGTCAGGATGCTGCGCAGAGCTTGCTCGCGCTTCGCCTTTGATGAAGCCGGAAGGGACACGCGATCCTGACGGTGGTCACCGATCGTCGACTCTGAAAGCAAACATAAGCGTTAGATTCGAGGAATCTACCTTGAAACGGAGAAAATCCTTAATAACTAGGAGTTTATCGTAAATGGAGTAAAAAATGGTTAAGTTAGATTGGATTAGGTTAGGTTAGGTTTGGTTAGATTAGGTTAGGTTTGACTAGATTAGGTTAGGTCGACTCTGAAAGCAAACATCCGCGTTAGATTTGACGAATCAGTCTTGAAACGAACACACATTTTTACTAACTATGAGTTTCTCATAAATGGGATGAAATATGGTTAAGTTAGATTAGATTAGGCTAGGTTACGTTAGGTTAGGTTAGGTTAGTTCGATTCTGAAAGCAAGCGTCCGCGTTAGATTCGAGGAATCGCCCTTGAAATGGACAAACATTTTTACTAACTAGGAGATTCTCGTAAATGGGATAGAAAACGGTTATGTAAGATTAGATTAGGTTAGTTCATTTTTTATTAGGTTAGGTTAGGTCAGGGTTTCGAGCGATTCGAGAAAATCTCGTGAATATCAATGGCAGTAAATGAAACGACGGATAAAACGGTGTTTCGGTCGTGTCGTACGAGGTGGTTTCTAACCGGAAAGTAGGCCCAACCTTTCTACGGCCCGTTTGGGGACTAATTATCGGCCCGGACCGATTTGCACCGCATTCCATTCAAATTACACGGAGCGCGGCCTGCGCCGGGACAAGGGGAACGTGAATGAGAACGAATCCACGGAGAAACGAACGGGACGCTGCTGAGGATCGCCGACTGGTCTCGTTCTCTTTTTTCTCCACCAATTCTTTTTTCCACTCTCTCCCTCCCTCTCTCTTTCTCTCTGGCTTTCTCTCGCCCTCTCGCTCGGTTCGCCGCGTCTTCCCGGAGGGATCCACGGACCCTGTACCGTTATTTCACGGTTCCGTACGCCGCGACGTTTGTTTCTTCTCGACAACCGTTCGAATTCCTGATTAAAATCGCACGTCACAGTCCCAACTTCGGCGAATCATTAGAAATATCGGTCACAGTGATGGATCTCCTTCGATCGTTATCGTTTCACGAATCTCTCAGACCTTCTATCTTGCAATTTCAATGTTTTTTTTACAAATGGCCATAGAAATGGCCAAACACTGAGGTCTACGAGGCTACTTACAGTTTGCAACCTCAATTTTTTTACAAATTGCCATAGAAATGGCCAAACACTGAGGTCTATGGTTTACAATCTCAATTTTTTTTGCAAATGGCCACAGAAATGGTCAAGCTTGATGTTCTAAACTCCAAATAATGACTTCAAGATCAACTTTGACAAGGTTTTACACAACTTTAAAGTACTGATCCCATTAAGAGGCCCAAGAAGAAATGGGCGAATACTTGACGGACGTCATCCTTTATTTTTGGTGGCTTACGAGGAAACCGGTAACGCGTAATTACCCCGAGATACCGCTACGGCGTTATCACACCGTTCCACCTCTTTCCACGTCGTCGTATCGCGGCCGGAGATAGAGATCTCCTCTCGTCCGTCTTTATAAAGCGGTTTGACCCGGGACCTTGACACTTGACATCAGGCCACATCCTTTCTTCATTGAGCCGCACCGTTACTTCACGACTCCTCTAAAGGGTGGCACGACTTTCTCTACTTTCAATATAGAGGGTGGGTCAAACGCTCAAATTGAAATATGTAGATGACTCAAACGATTTTGGGCCAGATTCAATTGTAGACTTGAATTTCGTCTGGGCAAGATTTGTTTGAGCTGCCTGTACAATTTAATTGTACCCCTCAAACGATTTTGAGCTAATTTCAATTGTAGACTTGAATTTCGTCTGGGCCAGAATTGTTTGAGCTGCCTGTACGATTTAATTGTACGCCTCAAACGATTTTGAGCTAATTTCAATTGTACACTGGAATTTCGTCTGGGCCAGAATTGTTTGAGCTGCCTGTACGATTTAATGTACGCCTCAAACGATTTTGAGCCAGTTTTAATTGTAGACTGGAATTTCGACTGGGCCAGAATTGTTTGAGCTGCCTATACAATTTAATGAACGCCTCAAACGATTTTGAGCCAGTTTTAATTGTAGACTGGAATTTCGACTGGGCCAGAATTGTTTGAGCTGCCTATACAATTTAATGTACGCCTCAAACGATTTTGAGGCAGTTTTAATTGTAGACTGGAATTTCGACTGGGCCAGAATTGTTTGAGCTGCCTGTATAATTTAATTGATCAGTCGTATCTGCCGATTCCTTGAACGTATTTATAGAGGATGGAATCGACTCTTCACGTGATTCTACGTAATTTACCATTTTTGCCTTCCGCGTTAATGGAAGAGCAAACATTATAGTTAAGGCTATCTCAGGTACAATACTCAATCGTGTAAATAATGGGTGTCCATTCGTAATTAATACTGTACTTCCCTATTTTTAACTGTCAATTATCTTATCAAATCTACAGCTTCTAACGAACATCCCAAGAATTCAGATAATAGAAAATAGTTGCAGATAACAGATAATACTAACAGAACATCTAATTGCAAATAAAAAAGTCTATATACCACGTATAAAAATTATTAAAGATATTAAAACGAACTTAAATCGATTTAAAAAAGACGTCTCTTATTTCTTTATTTAATTTTATTGATGAGCTAGTAAAAATTAAATTAATTACAAAATTGACAAACATAGATCGATTTTTAAAAAAGTGTCACATATTTTCTTATTTAATTTTATTGATGCGCTGGTAAAAAAATAAATTGTTTAAAAAATTGACAAACTTAGATCGATTTAAAAAGAAGTCCCTTATTTTTTTATTCAATATTATTGATGACCTAATCAAAATTAAATTACTTGAAAAATTGACAAACTTAAATAGATTTAAAAAAAAGTTCCTTATTTCTTTATTTAATTTTACTGATGAACTAGTAAAAATTAAATTATTTAAATTGACAAACTTGGATGGATTTAGAAAAAAACGTCTCTTATTTTTTTATTTAATTTTGTTGATGAGTAAATAAATTCTTATATAAGGCGACGTGCACTTATGTTAAATGTACGGCAATTTCTGTGTACGTACGCCTAAACTCGCTAGGCATGAGTATAGAGTAGAAGGGGTCATTTTCGAGGTGAAGCAAAACGAGAGTCGCCCATTAACCGCACGATAGGGTGAAAGATGTAGCATCGCGTGAGAAAGCCACGAACAAAGACTTTCCACGTACGTAAATAATAATCCCGCGAAAGTATAAATAAAAAAAAAGGAAAAAAAAATTCTCTAAGTCTCAATTATAATTCGACAGTCCCACAGGAATTAATCCCCTCGTAATTAACGATGTCCCGACAAGCTTATCCTCCTCCGACGTGAGGAAATTTGAAGCGTGTTGCCGGGCGTCAGGCGTGTTCACGTCTCCATGCATAGCTCGCGTGTTCCCGGCACGTGAAAAGCAGGTTTAAGCGCGGGGGACGGCGCGGTCCGTAAATCATCGGCGACGGGAAAAGGGACGCCTCTGTCCGCAGGTTAACTAAGTTGTCTTCGCTGTTTCCACGGCGCGACACAAACCGCGCATAAGTTTCCCTCGTTTTCCCGGCCGCTCGCGGATTTAAACGCTCGCGATCTCCGCAAAGAATCGATCTTCGAATCGATCCTGAATCTGAATTTTTGTCTAAAAAATCGATTTTTCACAGAATCGAATCGGAATCGAACATCCCTAATTGTGGCCGGTCCGTCATCCGGGCGGCCTTCGGTGCACCTTGTTCCCAACCGGCGGGAGTAACGCACCGATTACCGTAACTCACCATAATCGTCGCTACGTGTTCGTCGATCCGCTCGTATTTCTCGCCCTTATTTGGATCGCGGTCGCGCGGCCGCCGCGAATTATTGTAATAGTTCCGACTCGCCGAGACCCGGTGGCGCCGTTTAACTTAATTCCCTCGATTAATAAACCGTCGCGTTTCTCTTATTCCCGGCGATACGCGGCGCGCTATTACCTCGCCGATAGAAGAAGACCCCGATGGCTAATTCGAAGCTCGTGTAAGTCGGAATTCATTTCTCTCCGAGTGGAAGCGAGCAATTTTTTTTTCGTTGGAAACGGTTCGTTCGGGGCCTGAATTTACGAGCCGGGGACCGTCGCGCCGCGCCGGGCAAAGTTATCGCGCGCCGGGTAATGAACACTTGTTCGTTTTAAGTAGCCGTCCGGCAATTTGTACGTCAACTCGGGCCGCGCGCCGACAAGACCGAGTTTCTATCCGGCGCGAATCTCTCGCGCGCACGCGGTCCTCCTTTTGCGACGAGCGAACGAGCGCGCGGCGGCGTGACCGAAATTCCACGCGCACAGCCCCGTATACGCTCCTTTCCAGATCTCGGCTGTTCTCATCCTTACACGCCATCAATATCCCGATTCTTTACGTCGCTATCTTGATCTCGACGCAAGGACTTCTCATGCTCATACGCTTTATTTCCAGACGGAGTGCATAGGGACGTTGTCTGCGTTTCAGGGAGAGAACTGATCTCTCTGAGAACTGCTTTGTACTTGACGGAGTCGTTTCTGACCTTCTACATAAAATTATGCTTTGAAATATGGGTAATTTCTTGGAAAGAACGCATGGGGACTCGATTTTTGTCCAGTTGTTTGAGTTAGTATCCACTTTGGCGGACGTATGAAGGTCTGAACTTGAAGAAAAAGATCAGAAGATAGACGAAAATTAAATCGTGTCACCTGCCATCGCTTTTTTCCAAATGTCCACGATAGGAAGAAGTCAGAATCCTAGGAAAGAGGCAAGTTTGAGTCGTTCCCGAGCCTCTCCATAAAATTATCCTTCAAAATATAGATCATTTCTTAAAAGGATCGCTTGGGGACTCAATTTCTGTCCACTTGTCCACGTCAGTATCCACATTGGCAGACGTATCAATCTCTAAACTTGAAGAAAATGGTCAGAAGATAGACGAAAACCAGGTCCTGTCACCTGCCATCGCTTTTTTCCACATATCCGCAAGAGCAGAAGGTCAGGATCCTAGGAAGAAGGCAAGTTTCCTTCAGTTTTCACGAGACACAAGGACACAGGAGTTCCAGGGTAAGAAGGGGCGACGTGATCGATGAAGAAACAGTAATCGGTACATCGTCCGGGGACACGGCTGTTTCCCGCGGCGGAACAATGGGTCCGTGTCCCGGTAGCTTCGAGGCGAGGGCCCGGAGGCGCGGAATCAGGGAAACAAGGACAGAAGCAGGCAGCACTGACCTTTCTTCTACACGTGTTCACATAAAACATTACGATCTTTTATGCGGTCACGTTCGCGGCGATAACCCACGACTTCTCGTGCCCGCGACGCGCCACCGAGGGACCTCCCCCTCCTCCTCCTCCTCCTCCTACTTCGGGACGGGTTCGGTTATTATCATCCCGCGGTTCTTTTTACGCCCGGTTCCTCCGGTTTCACGGGGGAGAGGACACCCACGGCTAACCCCGGCCGAGGATTCCCTGCAACGCGGATTCTTGCGCGGCCCCGCAGAAGGTCAGATGATGACTCGCGATTCCGGAAGGGATAATAGGTGGTCTGCATTATTCAGGACCGAGAGGGGCCTCACGTTTCCTCGCGGCCATCGGCAAAAATCGCCCCGCTGTCCCCCGGTACCTCCGATTCAATATCGAACGGGCCTTACGGGCCCCATCTGACCTCAGGACGAAATTCCACACAAAACGGGCATTAGTCCCTAAAATAGACGTCAGGCCCTAAACGCTAGACAAGAGGATTGTCGCTATGGATCGAATTCTAGCCACGTTCGCAACCGGCGATCGTAACAGGTTGCCGAGCACGGTAATAAACATTCAAATACGGTCGAACGTGTTCGTCGCCAGTTGTTGTAACCTGTTGCGCGCCGCGCGCCGGGCCCGAAAAATAGCGCGCAACAAAGGGACGGCGGCGTCCGACAGGTGGTTAGACCTGTTCGCCATGTGCGCATCATATGTGCATTGAATGCGTTCGTGCGTCACACGGGGGACACGCGGTGCGTCCTGATCTTTAAACGCTGCCCACAATTGGCCAGTCCCAGCTGCTCGTTGTCAACGTCTAATGAGCACAAGTGTTCCTTTCAGCAAAAATTAGCGTTGTTTAATAATGTTGTCGAGTGTTCGAGTTATCGGTTGAGAATTTAAGGTGCCATTGAGGGGACTTTTTTTAAATGATTTGAATTAGAATGGTTTAGAGTTAGAGACATTTTTTGGGGTGCCTTTAGGGACATTTTTTAAATGTTTTGCCTCGGCATGGCTAAGAGTTAGAGACACTTTTTGGAGTGCCATTAGGGGACATTTTTTAAATGCTTTGCCTTAGAATGGTTAAGAATTAGAGACATTTTTTGGAGTGCTTTAGGGGATTTTTTAGATCCTTTGCCTTGGCATGGCTGAGAATGATTATAGAAACACTTTTTTGGGTGCTTTTGGGGGACATTTTTTAGACGCTTTGCCTTGGCATGGCTGAGAATTAGAGACACTTTTTGGGGTGCCTTTGGGGACATTTTTTAAATTCTTTGCCTTGGCATGGCTGAGTTAAGGGACATTAGACATTAGGCTTTCTCTCAGTTACGGTGGTTTAATCAAAATTGTTCCCCTGTCCTAAAGGTCATCGATTAGAATGGGCTCCATACGAATAAATTATATCTATTGTGTTCGTGATACATGGCTTTTGTAATTTGTTGTTCAACGATTGTGTCATGGTGCACCGGGTGATTCATGGTTTCGTTCGAACACGTTAAAGAAGAAATGACTATTGAAAACGCGCCACGGTAATTGTTATAGACGCTGATATCGAGACCATTGTAATCAGAAGGAATGGACGGGTCAACGACGTCGCTGTTGCTTTCAGCAATCATCAGATTTCTGCTCCAAAAGATTATACCAACAAATTCTCTCTAATAAAAATTATTATTAAAAACATGAAAACCAATTGATTTACAGTCTAGAGGCCCAAATATTAATTCCATTAAATTTGTTAATTAATTAAACATAGAAGAAAAGCAAGATTATAGCAATTGCTTCTTTTGGAATGAAGTTTATTTGATCAGGAATCGGTCTCCGATCGACGGTGGGAGGAATAATAGTTTGGCCAATCTGGCAAAACGGCGGATTACGTAATTGCCGATGAATTATGTGTGTTCAGTGACCGGAGTGTCCTCTGCGACTCGTCCCGGCCGCCGGAAGCGGATACACGCTTCACGAAAGACGGCCACAAGTGGAACGACTCGTGCACGTACACACGCCACGCAGTAGACGCACTCATGTCCACAAGACGTCCACTTTCTGGTTTATGAAGCTATAGTCTCCTCCATTTCTTCTCTCGTACAAAATTTCAGACTCTCCCAGTCCTTATTATTATTAACACAATTTTTTTTATTGGAAAATCATGCTCCTAGAATCTTCCCAAACAAGTATGAAACACCCTGTATAAAATGAAACGATTTTTACGTCCGTACGGAGGCGCCTGGAGAATTTTCGGATGAAAACGCCTCAGGCAGATCGCGTCACGGTTTGCGGGTGATTTACGGATAATAAATATTATTATTATTATTATTATTATTATTATTATTATTATTATTATTATTATTATTATTATTATCATTAACACAATTCTTTTATTGGAAAATCGTGTTCCTAGAACCTTCCCTAGGAAATATGAAACACTCTGTATAAAATAAGACGATTTTTACGTCCACACGGAAGCGCCTGGAGAATTTTCGGGAGAAAACGCTTCGGGCAGATGGCGTCACGGTCTGTGAGTGATTTACGGACAATAAAGGCGTACACGTGTGATTAATTCCGCAGTAGCAGTCGCGCGCCGCGGTTACGCGTCCGAGATTGCATTCCCCGACCCGGACGATTGCATAATGGACACGTGATCCTCCGTTAAATCATAACGCCACGGTCCATAAACAGACGTAAATGGATTTTCGTATTACGGAACGTCGAAACTTTCGATGAACGCGAAGTCACGATCATTACTCCCGATGATCCGCTCCGTTTTCCACAAACTTTTCACCCGAACCTTCTTCCTTCTTCTTCGCTTCTGACTCAACTCGAGGTTGAAATATCGCGTGGATTCTCTGTATTTTTTTTTTCTATCAGAGTATAAACGAGATGCCGGTAGAATTAAACGTCCTGTCGAAGTGGCCGAAGATAAAAAATCCGCGAAGATGACGTCCATTAGGAGTCATTCGCTTGGCCACTAAAACCGGCATTCGAGATACGCACTTTCACTTTTTTCCTCGCGGCCGAAGCGTTTCCTGAGTGGCTCGACGCGAAAATACGTTTTATCCCCCTTCATTGTACAGTATTTACTATTTCGCGGTAAAAACTTATCGTAAAACGTTTATTGTCTGCCGAGGGGAATCATCGAAGTCCTCAGAATCCTACTATAGTAATTAAACATCGAGTGTTAAAACCACTCAAATTCTCAGTATTTCTTACTAAATTATTTATTTTAATATTGTTTTATATTTATTTACATTATATGTATATATACATTAAATGTATATATATACATTTACATTATAACATTGTTTTACATTGATTTAAATATTGATACAAAAATATGTGTGTGGGATAAATAGTGGGCATTATAAAATGGCCACCGGAATGGGCATACATTGTTACGTGATTATGGCTCGACACGGGTCTTATTGTCAGAGGTGTAAGGACAGTAGGCTTGCATTTACCGGAGTTCTTATATCTCCCGGACTATACCTAGAAACCCTTCACGCACACTGGCAAGAAGACGACGACGACGACGACGAAGAGAAGAAGAAGAAGAAGAAGAAGAAGAAGGAGGAGAGTGCTCGTGGCCAGGGGAATGTAAACGTGGGCGGTAGTTTACATAGAACTTTGAACTGTTTGGAGTCGATGTCGGCTGGCAATGGCTCTCGCCGAGTAAGGGCTGTAATTCAAATCGACAGTAGCATCTATTTGGTTAAGGAGGCCTTACCGAGATACGGATCAGTGATTTATAACTGGCTGCCGGAATGCGTGCGGACGTGCCGATGTCTCTTCCAACATCATCGATATCCATTATTTGAGCCTCTTCTCCCGCTCCGTGTCAACCCGTTCCACGACCCTACTTACAACGTCTGAATCCCTACGCGCTCGTCGCGCATTCATACATTCAAATATACATAGAAATATTCCGTCTATCAGAGTTTACAACGGAAACGACGAAGCGATAACTCTTACTGTCATATAAAAATGATTAGATACGTTGGACTTCGTGTGACCTAACTTTTTGACCTCGACTTCATAGCTGGAGTGGTAAATTCAATTATTGAGGTTATGCAGGATTTAAGATTAGGTAAACAGACGTAGAATGAGCTAGACTGTCATTAAAAAATGCTTGGATAACGATTGGCAACGTTCTTCATGCCTCGACCAAAGATATCTTCACTATCAGAGGATCTATGAATGTTGGTTTTGACAAATTAGGTAATGTGGGATCTAAGCTAAGCTAAATAGACCTAGAATAAGCTAGACTGTCATTAAAAAATGCTTGGATAACGATTGGCAATGTTCTTCATGCCTCGACCAAAGATATCTTCACTATCAGAGGATCTATGAATGTTGGTTTTGACAAATTAGGTAATATGGGACTTAAGCTAAGCTAATCTGACCTAAAATAAGCTAGACTGTCATTAAAAAAAGGCTAGCTAACGATTGACAACGTTTTTCAAGCCGAAACCAAAGGTATCTTCACTATCAGAGGATCTATACATGTTGGTTTTGACAAATTAGGTAATATGGGACCTAAGCTAAGCTAATCTGACCTAAAATAAGCTAGACTGTCATTAAAAAAAGGCTAGCTAACGATTGACAACGTTTTTCAAGCCGAAACCAAAGATATCTTCACTATCAGAGGATCTATGAATGTTGGTTTTGACAAATTACGTAATATGGGATCTAAGCTTAGCTAATCTGACCTAAAATAAGCTAGACTGTCAATAAAAACAGGATGGTTAATGATTGGCAACGTTATTCAAATCTGGACCGAAGGTATCTTCACTATCAGAGAATCTGTCCACGTTGGTTTTGAAAATTACGTAATATGGGACCTAAGCTAAGCTAATCTGACCTAAAATAAGCTAGACTGTCATTAAACAAAGCCTACCTGACAATCGGCAACATTCTCCATACCTGAACCAATGTCTTCATCATCAATGAAGACCTATCCATGTTGGTCTTGACAAATCACGCAATATGTGACCTAATCTAACCTAATCTGACCTAAAACAGCCTAAATCGACCCTTGGATTCCGATTCAGGATCGATTCGAAAATTGATTCTTTGCGGAGAATCGAACATCCCTAATTTATTACAAATAAATTCTGTTATATTTCATTCATTGTTAATAACATTTCTCCGCTCCCTTCGTTTCCGGCAGCCCCCCTTTTGAAGAAATTCAGGCTTCCACTTATTATATAATATTTCTTATAAATAAATTCTGTCATACTTCATTCATTATCAATAACATGTCATATTTTATAAATAAACAAAAAACCTGAAGTAGACTAGAAAAAATCGTATAGAAAAAAGTAAAAAAGGGTCGAACTGGTTGGAAATTCCTTCCTCGCGAACGATTCTGTCTCGCGTTTCCACGGCGAGGCGTGCAGAACGTTGGCACAACAAAATTCGTCACGGCGCGAACAAGTGAAAGAGGCCGGCGGCGGATAAAGGGCGAACGGAAGGAAGCCAGGGGCGTAGAGGGAGGGATGGGGGGCCCCTCCCTTCGTACGAGTAGACCGACTCGGCCTTTTTGCGGTCTGCCTACGCCCCGAGACGACGACGTTGCATTGTGCGCGTACCTACAATATTAACCGCGATATGGGGAGGGGGGGAAAAAAGGTCCACCGCGAAACTGCGACCCACGGGACGAATGAATGATTCAGAGCCGTGGCTGTCAAGGTGGCTAGCGAAAAATCGTCCGCGTACGGAGGACGTTCCTTAGTTCCTTGTGTGAGGCTCATTGTTATAGTGATCGTGGGTACATCCACGTCCGTAAATCCCAACAAAGTGTTCATTGTCTATTAAAACGGCTGACAAATATTTCAAATCTGCTTGAAAGATATCACACAATAAATCACAGATTTTTCTAAAAAAGAAAAAAGAAAACAATGAACTATGTGCAAAAAAGTTTCTGGACATAAGAGACGCATTTATGGCAGTCGAGGCGGTGTCAGTCCTTGGACTTGAGTCGCTGTTCTTGAAGACTCGGGATCGAAGCTGGTTCCCTAGAAATCTCGATCCTCCATTTATCAACGTCCTGCCGGGGAATCCGAATAGGCGGTGAAAGAGGCAAGACAGATCGCGAACGAATTCGCCTCGGGTTCGCACGACTCCGCCGGCCACGAACTTTTACGAAATCCCTTATTCCCCGGTGAGATACGGCCGCTTCCTCCCTCATCTTTTATTCAGTTATCACCCCCCGACTCCGAATCCGCCGGTCGTAAACCTAACCTAACCCAACCTGAACCCCTACAACCGCGACGCTCGACGTTTAATTAATTATTGCATCGATTATTGCGTCAAACTATGATGTTGCAAGAGACACCGTGCCAGAATTTGGCTTATCCCTTTGGGTAATTGATGGGTCAAGCCGCGTCTGGCTCTGGCGATGTGAGACAAAGCCTGTTGGTATCCGTGGATAAGTATCGTTACATGTGCCAAGCCGCGGGGATAGTCATAATGTAAGCATTGAACCGGCGACGGTTGCCTGAACCGTCCATTGTATTCCGTAGCCGGAGCCGCGAGGTTCGGCCAGCCTTGAGGCGGTGAACCTCCCAGCGCGA
Organism: Ceratina japonica; assembly: GCA_019453355.1. Taxonomy (NCBI): domain Eukaryota; kingdom Metazoa; phylum Arthropoda; class Insecta; order Hymenoptera; family Apidae; genus Ceratina; species Ceratina japonica. The sequence continues at coordinate 19,554 of SMSR01010111.1, forward strand.
CAAGATGATGCATCGTTACAATGCCGCGGCCCTATACTTGCCCTCGGGGGTCACGCAGAAAATCGTCGACGGGGTTAAGAGCCATCGGCGCATCTACGCCCGCAACAATTTGGCGAGCCCCGATACCGATCGCGTCACTACCAATGAGAAATGCGGCATATTACGTGATTTGTCAAAACCAACATGCATAGATCCTCGGTGATAGTGGAGATACCTTTGGTTTGGGTTTGAAGAATGTTGCCAATTGTCAGGCAGGAGTTTTTTAATGACAGTCTAGGTTGTTTTAGGTCAGGTTAGGTTAGATTAAGTTCTATATTACGTGATTTGTTAAGGGCAACATGGATAGGTCTTCATTGATAGTGAAGACATTGGTTCAGGTATCGAGAATGTTGCCGATTGTCAGGTAGGCTTTTTTTAATGACAGTCTAACTTATTTTAGGTCAGATTATCTTAGCTTACTTACATCAAAGAATCGATTCTGGGGAGAAACGAACATCCCTATAGTAAATATAGTAAGTGGGAGCCTGAATTTCTCGAAAAACGGGGGGCTGCCGGGAACGAACGGAGTGGAGAAATTTCCTAACGAATGGAAATATCCGTAAATTATGTCATTCGGGTATCATTTTCTAACGACTCGTCCGGAGGCATCCCCGGCATCCGGCAATCAGCGGTGGACGATGAAAATACCGATGGACGTGGTTCCGCGTGCGGCACACCTCTCCCCCTCTAACCCTCTTCTCCCCCTTCTTCCTTCGGGACGGTAAACGGGCGTAGCGGCGATCACGATCAAGATCATTGACTCCTCACGAATGTAAAGCGATCCCCAGAAAGCCTCCGTTGCCGCTCAGCCGCGATCTCTACCCCGGATATCACCTGGACACCGGAGGGAGGGGAAAGGAGCGAATTATCAAACTCGTGCATCGCCGCGAACGCGACGTCACGAACTGGCTCGCACTGAATTCTTACCCCAACCCCCTCCCTTCCCCTTCCCTTTCCTCCTCTTCGCGTTTTCGGACAGACTTATTAATGCCACCTTTTGTCCAACGGGTTCTGAAGGTGTTGTGTCTAATTTCGTGTTGAGGACGTGAGGATGAAGATGAAGATAGTGAAGCTAGGTGGTGTTCAGGAGTTAGGATTTAGAGACTATTTTCTAAATTTCTAGTCTTTGGTGTTATTAGGTTGATGTACTAGGCTATTTCTTTGACCCTGACCTCTTCTAGTTCTATTATCCAATGATAGGTCGACGAAAAAGGATCTAGCCAAAAGGACACGAGGATAGGATTCATAGTGAACGAAGATGAAGAGACTATTTCCTAAATTTCTAATCTCTGGTGTCATTAGAAAGCGATACTAGTCAATTTCTTTGACCCTGACCTCTTCTAGTTCCATTATTCAATGATAGGTCGATGAAATAGGACCTAAGCAAAAGGACACGAGGATAGGATTCATAGTGAACGAAGATGAAGAGACTATTTCCTAAATTTCTAATCTCTGGTGTCATTAGAAAGCGATACTAGTCAATTTCTTTGAACCTGACTTCATCTAGTTCCATTATTCCATAAGAAGTCAAAGGACCTAGCCAAAAACTGACCAACAGGACATATAATAGGACATCTTCATCATCATCTTCAGTCTCCATCCTTTTAAACAAATATTCTAAACAAATATTGAAACCCACTGGTTTACTGGTCCCAAACGTTAACAAAAATGGCAAACCAAAATGGCAAACAAAGATGAAGAGACTATTTCCTAAATTCCTAATCCCTATTAAAAAGCTATACTAGTCAACTTCTTTGACCCTGACCTCTTCTAGTTCCATTATTCAGTGAGAAATCAAAGGACCTAGCCAAAAACTAACCAACAGGACATCCTCATCATCAGCTTCAATCTTTATCCTCTTAAACAAATATTCTAAACTATTGAAACCTACTGGTTTTCTGGTCCCAAACGTTAACCAACCTGTCAAACCAAAATGGCAAACCAAAATGCCAAACCAAAATGCCAAACCAAACTGGCGAACCAAAATAGCAAACCAAAATATCAAAGCAAACATATAAATTCGAGGACTATGAACAGGTGTCACAGACAACTATGTCTGATGCACATTTGGTCGATCTGAGGCTGTACCGGAAGCCGGTTTCGGGACCTTCCGGTAGCATCGACAAAGTTACGCATGCGATTACGTGTCGAAGATGGTATCACCTTGAGCGTCGTTACATAAGGTTTCCAGGGCCGCACAATAGGGCCCCCGATGTTCCATTAAATCGTATGCAAAGCAGGAGGGGGGGAACAATGGAACGCGGACGGCCGGATCGACGTTCGCGAAAACCCAGTGGTCGGCCGCCGGAACGCTTCCTGGATGTGCCAACTGATACCCGGCGACGGGCTACCTGAAGAGCATCCCAGGAATCCGAGATCCCTAACCTCCTTCTCATACCAAATGCAGACGATTCGATTATGTTCAACCTCCAGCCTCGTACCATCAACAGCAATTATCGTATATAAAAAAAAGACATACGTATATGTTTCTTATAAGATAGCTTGGGGCCATTTTTGTGGCCATTTTTGTGGCCATTGCGTTAAACCCGCCTAACCTATGACTAATAAATTTTGCAAAATATTTAGAAACATCTAGAAACAGGTTTCAATTCTATAGAAAGGTGAGAGCGCGGCGTTTCGCAAGCCATTATACAATGTACACGTAATTATTTCCCGAAATCAAGATGAAACGTGAGCCGGCGATCGGTATTATCGAAAGGGGTTAAATTGGCCGGCCTGAGAGAGCCGTTCCCGGGGATCTAATGCCTATCTACGATCTCAGCAACGATTGACAACAATTGTAAATTAAATTTTGCAACGGACACATTATGCGGTGTGAACCAATACGCATCGGATCCTTGCGCCTCGGCGCCTGCGCGGTGTTCCCGGGGCTGGCAAATACCACCTGCGCGCGGCGGAATCGATTGGGAAATGCGCCGCGAAATTAGACACATCTCGGCGTACGTGTTGAAATTATCTCCGCTCGCGCGCGCGCGCGTTCTATGCGGGGCCAGTTTCTGCTACACTCCCACGGTTGCACTTTGTTCCCCGCGCGATTTATGCGCCCGAGCTGATTGAATTATGTAATTACGTGCGAGCGGGCGAACTACGACGCCGGGAAAAAGGGGCCCGTTCATCTTCGTCTCGCGGAATTATGGAACTGAGTCAAAAATAAATTACCTCTCGCGGACGGGGAAATATTTTTTATAGCGATTTAGAGAAGTAAAATTCAATTACGGTTAAAAATTATTGTTTCTCAATAGGGTAAGTGTGCGAATTACTGCAGATGCCCCAAATATTGCCGTTATTGTTTATTCTGATAGCATTCGTCTTCCGGATTGAAAGCGAGTATTTTTGACAATTCATATGCCTATATGTATGTATGAAGTTGTGCGCAATCATGGGAAGAATTTGCGTTGAGAGGATCATCTGGAAATAATGTGTGCAGATTGCTGTCCATCATCGGTTTAGGTGAAAGTGCATTGGGATAGCGTTCGGCTCGCAGGTGCAATAATTGCGATAGCCTTCGATTCCGCGATATTGTGCATATCGGCCTTTAGGAACGCGTCGGAGCCGGGCATTGCGCGAGACAGTCGGACTCGCCGTGTTGCTGCGATAGGCGGAGAGGTAAAACTGCGCGAGCATATACGCGTTCCCATCGCTCGAGCTAAATCACCTATTGTTCCCGCGGAAAAATTCAATTCGCTGGTTCTTTTCAAACGTCAGCCCAGAGAAATACCGCGGTTCCAAAGTTAAACGCCCGGAAAAAATCCGGGAAAAAGCAGGGAAGATTGAAAACGCCACTTTTTGGTCATTTTTAATTGTAGTTGAGGAGCTTCGAGTCGTGGGTTTGTGGGGACAGTTGGAGGAGAGCCTACAGTTTGTTATATAACGCGCATGCGAGCAGTCAACTAGAAAAACGCTTAGACAATGCTCTGGCCCGCGGCTGTGAGCGTATAAGGATCGTCTAAGATTCAACGACCCTAACCGAGACGCTTTGTTTTGCCATCACCCGGCCTCGAATAATTATGGGAATCTTGCAGAAAATCCACTTCGATTCCCATTGTGCTTCAGAAACGCTGCCATTTTTATACGTCACTGATTGATTAGCCAGTCAGCGCTTCGACAGCTGCATAAATTATATTTATTTATTTATTTATTCATTGATTTGTTCATTTGTTCATTTGTTCATTTGTTCATTTGTTCATTTGTTCATTTGTTCATTTGTTCATTTGTTCATTTGTTCATTTGTTCATTTGTTCGTTTAAAAACTGAATCTCATTCGATTTCGTCTAATTATTGCAACAAATATTGAAATTCTGGGTCCTGGCCCTGAAAACGGCCGCACTGACCCAGAATCTATGACGAACGTTGTTCGAGAGGTTTTGAACCCCCAGCAATAAATCGAGCACGAGGTCCGAAACTAAAATATCGGGCCGGCCGTAAAAGGAAGAAAACGTCACGGGCTGACAGGACAATGGGCCCAATCTAATATGTAGAACAAAGGGAACCGTACAGCACCCACGGCCGTCACGTCCCGGTCCCAGAGGATTTACATCGTCCGCGAAACCGCGTTTCGTGTAAGCCCGAGGCAGGACCCGGGAAGAATTCGTGAACAAGTCCCGAAGCGGGCCCCCGGGAACCGGGTGGGGGGGATAGAGAAACGTACCGGGGGACGAAGTACGATTCGAACGAACCGTAAATTGCCTAAAGCCCGCGCGGCCATCTGTTCATCCCTGGTATCCGCGCGAACCATTGTCAGCTAATTTTTTTCTTTTTCAACCAACCAACCAACCCCCCCTCCCCTTTCGGGCCCCGTTCGCAGGACGCTGTTTACCGCGGGCCCATAAGGGGACCCCGGCACGTGTTTTTCCTGCGGGCCCCGGGCGGCATTCCCCGGGCCGGAAAACAATGACCGCGCGAGGGGGAAATGAAAAATCCCGAGAAATTTCTGTAATTGCCAGCCCTGGTATTCCGCGTTCGCGTCCCGCATGCGTGCGTCCCCTATTCGTACTCGTGTCCGCGCATAGTTTACAACCGATCCGGCCGGGACGAGGATATCCGGCCGTTGTTAACGCGCCACCTTATCGCCGGACTACTCCGCGGGGCGATCATTTTGTTTAGTCCCCCGGGCAGTGCATTAACCATAAAGGGACTGTACTAGATGTTCTCTGTAGTTGGGGTGCAGTCGACTTGGGTTCATTGTGACAAAATGGACGAAATCTATTGGGTGTTTTCTTGGATTCGGTGAGAAATACAGGTCAGTGGGAGGGATTGGTATTGTCGACGGTTTTAAGTCAGGTCGGAGACCTAGAAGATAGTTAGGCTAGGTTGGTGATTGACTATTGTGACAGGAAGATGGACAATACTTAGATATGTCCACTCGAGTGGGTTATGACGCACAAATAAAGATCGCCATGATTGATAAATGTTATCTACTGCCTAAAGTCAGGTCGGAGACCTAGGAGACAGTTAGGTTACGTTGATTATTGCCTATTGTGACAGGAATGTGACAGGAATGTGCAAAAAACCCACATTTGTCCACTCGAGTGGGTTGTAAAGCACAAATGAAGATCGCCATGATTGATGAATGTTATCTATGGCCTAAACCCAGGTTGGAGACCTAGAAGAGAGTTAGGTTAGGTTGGTTATAGCCTATTGTGACAGGAATGTGCAGGAATGTGACAGGAAAGTACACAAAACCCACATTATGTCCACTCAAGTGGGTTTTGACGCACAAATGAAGATCGCCATGATTGACAAACCTTATCTACAGCTTAAAACCAGTACAGAGACCTAGAATTCTGTTAGGTTAGGTTGGTTATTCCCTATTATGACAGGAAAGTACACAAAACCCACATTATGTCCACTCAAGTGGGTTTTGACGCACAAATGAAGATCGCCATGATTGACAAACCTTATCTACGTCCTAAACCCAGTTCAGAAACCTAGAATCCTGTCAGGTTAGGTTAGATTAAAGTCCAAGTGAACCATTTAACACCTTTTCCGTATTTACAATGCGTCCATAGTCCGATTCGAGTCTTCAAACGATACAATGTCCGTACTATAAATAAACGTTCGCATAAGAACGATCGTTGGGCTCGACGGGGAACGAGTTGTTCCGAATTAACGTTGAGAGGGCTCGTGTAGCCGTCGTAGCGTTCATCTTCAATTTAACTCACCGCGGATTCACGCGCGTCGAGTCGCGTTTCCCTCCGGAGAGGTGAGCGGACGCGGCAGCCTCGTTTTTCTACCCCTCGGAATTGCCTGCCGGCCTACGGGGCACCGCGAATGTGCATGCGGTAATGACTTCCTGTCGTAAACCGGGGAAATAATAAAACCGAGATGGTCCCGTTACCGCAGCCCGGCGCGCACTCTCTCGCCGCGCCGCCGCCGCGGCGCATAATGCCTGAGAGATGTAACGAGACGCGCTCGCACCCGAAGCCACACGGCTGTCTGTTAAACGAAACGCGGCCCGAAAAATAGACGACGTCGACGACGAGCTGGAGGTAGAGGCGAGTGATCGGACGACACGTTGAAGGGGATTTAATAGAGGCTCGGGACGCGTGGGACGAGAAAATGGGATTCAGCCGATTTGTTCTCGCTGTGTTTTACGGTGTCACGGGAGAACGTAACTGACACCGGGTCCCCGGGGCCCAATCTGCATCCACTTACGGGAATCTAATTCCAGACTCCTCAAGCTTTGATTTGTTATAAACATTTTGAACGAGAAGTTGTGTTTGCAAGCGTTGTATTGCAGTAGCTGGAAAAATGGCCATTAGAGTCGAGCAGAGGAATAAAAAAAGGATCGCGGGGGGTTTCGAGCGGGGGGCCTGCTGGGGATAAAAAGAAAGACTTGCTTGTATCGCTCACGTTCATCTTCCCACATGTCTGGATGATTATGCAAAGTGGCGAGTGACCGTCAAAGAGTGTAGGCGCTGCTCTCGGTTTCAACATTGACGCCGAACGACGGGGAGGAGGAGGAGACGGTCGCGTAGTCGTTAATTAACATTTTACGCTTCTACAAAGTACAATGGTTCTCCGGCGATTTTTCGACGGATGCAATTAAAAGCGCGCATGTGTGCGCGGCCGAAGGATAACGCAACCGAAACAATTAGCGGTCGCGGGGAACGAGGAAGCGGAGAGAGCACGCGTGAAAGTACATTCCGAGAAATAGAAAACGTGTCTATTTAGAGGCGCCTTAAGGATATTCTGGAGGTATATAAAAACAGAAATTCTTGAAACGTTAGCAAAACATAGTTTTTGCTATAATAAAGCAATTATCAAAGTTTGGGTTCGATTCACTTCATCGTTTAAAAATTATAGCAATTTGAAGTTTGCACATTTTAACATTCTTATGGAGAATTCTGAAAATTCCACTTCAAATCCTATTTAAACCTTAAAAAAACGTTGCCAGAAACTTCAATTTTTTTCTATATACAGTAAACACTATGTAATTAATAAGTAGAAATCAGAAGGTACAGTCATTCATCAAAAGTCACATAGAATCTTCTCTAATATTAAGGGAACTTGACTAAAAAGCCAGTATGAGAAGCAATTCACTAATTAAACAAGACCTTTCGGTATTAATCTATATTTTCAATACAAAATGTACATCATAAATAGCTTTCATTGCCAATATATTGACGAATTTCGAATTTTATATACTTTTGGCTCCGATTGTACCTCCAGAACATCCTGAACGTGATGCGCGGTTAACAGACATGAAGAGAGGACAGAATACTCGTACGTTGTCAATTGTTAAACTGCTTTCATTAATGATAAATGAAGGGCGTGAGAAAAATGGCGCGCAATTTGAAAGGGAATCGAATTTTCTTCTGAAAGGCGTCATCTGGGCTTGTACGCAATTTCCTAGAGGCGTGAAATCCGAAGCGCATCGAGGGGATGCGACTGGGACTCGTCAAGGCGTTGCGCGTTTCCCGCGGTTCACCCAGCAGGTAGCTGCGTTGACGGATGATGAGGAGGCCTTCCTTTCGGAAAAATCAACCGGCCCCTAATTATCACGGACGGTGAACCGAGCCGCGCCGCCGCCGCCCGGTTTCTTCGTTTCCATCGAGGGCAGGCTCGCGCGCGCGCGCTCGCGCGAGCCACGAACGCTCGAGCCTTGGCCTTCGTTCGACGTTCAAGGCTGCGATACGGTCGACTTCGGCTCGTGAATCACGTTCGCCATCAATGTTCGTAAGTGAACCACGTTTCAATTATTCACTGGGTCATACGCGTAACCCGAGACGCGCCCTGATTGGCTCCAACGACCCACAACTGGTCGAACGTCCTTTTTCCCTTCTGTGATAAATTAACGACCATAATCTCTGACGTTTCTAGGATTCTTGACGAAGGACTTGGAACTGTGACGACGATTATTATGAAAATTGAGACTAACTGGAAGAGGAATTCGCATAATACTTTTCTAATTAGCGTTGAATGGAGTAATGCTAATTTATGACCCGGGGGATGATAAAATATGATGATTACTGACTTTGTACCCGAGACATACAATTGTCATTACTCATCTAATTCCTATTCAAGGGAAATTGAAGTCCCGACAATGTACCCTTCGCGTTTCTTTTACGAAAGTCCGCTCACTTTTCCGCGAATCCTCGCCGATCGACTGAGTCACTTAACGATGCTTCTCGGTAACTCAAAGCCCAAGTCACGACTGTTTTACTATACACCGTGTAGAATAGAATAAATCAACGCGTTCGTACTTACACGATTCTTTCATAACTCAAAAACATTCGTCCTTTTTCTCTTTTTTTTTTTTTTGTTGCATACATCCTTCGCGTTCCCGCGTTGCCATTTTTAATCCCGGCTAATCGCGATTAGAATTGTTCTCGCTGATTCATCCAGTCGTCCCGATCTCAATCGATTGTTTACACGTGTGTCCGCGACGCGAGCCATAAATCCAGCGATAAATTCAATTACGGCAATTCATCAGACACGTCCGATCGGATCATTATGGAAATGTATTACAAGGTGAATTTCTTGACACGCGACGAGCGCAAATCGGACACAGCATCGCGCTCGCCGGACTCCGTCGCTGACAGTGAACCTAAATCTCGATGGTACATTTAGGGATGTTCGATTCTCCGCAAAGAATCGATTTTCGAATCGATCCTGAATCGGAATCCAAGTTTTTCCAGCAGCAGTCGCCCCTCTTTCCTCTTTCGATTAGATTCGAGCTGTAACGTCGATGTCCATAGTCCTTGTTGCGGAATGTCCACAGTTCTTCTTGCGCAAATGTCCGTGAGGCAAGATGGAGACGTGTGAAGGCAGTTTAATGATGATGCCAGGTCAATGAAGCTCCCAATGTCCAGTGAATCAAGTTAATACGTTCCTGAAGCTAAGACATTGTCTTATCAGCTTCAGGATGTCATCTTATCAGCTTTTGGAGCGAAGTAGATATAAAATTCACGTTGTGGGTCTTGTGTTCGGTCTGATTTCGGGGAGATCGGTGCGTCTGTGTGAGTCAGCGGCCGGTGCTTATTTAAATGTCGCCGGTGTGCGACGGGAGCGCGGCTTAAGGTCTTTCGAGGGAAGCGCGTCGCTGAGAAAACGCCGCGGAGACATAAACGGGACGTAAAGAGACGCGTGCCGACGTAACGAGACGCGCAGAAATAGAGTGATATGAATACTGATGCCGGGGGAATGGAACCTCGCGTCGCTATCTTCAAATCGTTATTATCATAGCTACTGGTCGTTTCAATTTAACCATACATCGCGAAATGAGGATTGCGTGATTCTGAAATCCGATTCTTCTAAAATTTCGCCATTTTTTTGTAATAAATCGATGGGAGGCTGTGAATCTATGCTCACGGCTAGCACGTAGCAAATCGAATCCGAGGTGTCATTTAATACACGCTCGGCGATCGGTTTAACTCCGTTCTCACGAGCCGAGTCTCGCTTTGAGGATTCCACGGATCGCTGCGGTTTTCGGGGAATTCGGGCTCTTCCACTCGCCTCCGGAATGCTCTCCCCGCGAACTAAGACGGTCAACACAAAAATACTAAACCCCGTAACAACACATTATTACTTCATTTTTATTCTAACCTTCAGACTTGAGAAAATGACCCAGAAATGACCCTCTGTACANATATAAAATTCACGTTGTGGGTCTTGTGTTCGGTCTGATTTCGGGGAGATCGGTGCGTCTGTGTGAGTCAGCGGCCGGTGCTTATTTAAATGTCGCCGGTGTGCGACGGGAGCGCGGCTTAAGGTCTTTCGAGGGAAGCGCGTCGCTGAGAAAACGCCGCGGAGACATAAACGGGACGTAAAGAGACGCGTGCCGACGTAACGAGACGCGCAGAAATAGAGTGATATGAATACTGATGCCGGGGGAATGGAACCTCGCGTCGCTATCTTCAAATCGTTATTATCATAGCTACTGGTCGTTTCAATTTAACCATACATCGCGAAATGAGGATTGCGTGATTCTGAAATCCGATTCTTCTAAAATTTCGCCATTTTTTTGTAATAAATCGATGGGAGGCTGTGAATCTATGCTCACGGCTAGCACGTAGCAAATCGAATCCGAGGTGTCATTTAATACACGCTCGGCGATCGGTTTAACTCCGTTCTCACGAGCCGAGTCTCGCTTTGAGGATTCCACGGATCGCTGCGGTTTTCGGGGAATTCGGGCTCTTCCACTCGCCTCCGGAATGCTCTCCCCGCGAACTAAGACGGTCAACACAAAAATACTAAACCCCGTAACAACACATTATTACTTCATTTTTATTCTAACCTTCAGACTTGAGAAAATGACCCAGAAATGACCCTCTGTACAAAAATTGACACGTCCATCGCCTGTTGGACAACACTTTTTACGGCTACTTTTTCGCGGACGGGCGATACGAGCCCCGGAATCCGTTTCACGTAGCTGCAGCGAGACGAACGCGGGGTTTCTTTCCCGCGGCGTAATCGTCCGAGGGGATTTTAGATCGGGGCCTCCCCCCCCCCCCGGCTGTCTCCGCGGACGAGCGCAATTTCCACGGGTCGGCCGGCGTGGCAAAAAGCTCCGAGGGATCTCTACCCGCGTGTGTCGTTTGCGGCGGCCGTGTAAACCCACCGCGACAGAAGTGGTCAATGCCAACAGTGTCGTTCACCTCGCGGTGCGCTCGTCTGCAACCTATCCCCCCGGGGCGCAACGCGCCGCTGCGCACCCCGGCCCTGGCTACAGGAAAAGGGGACATGGGAATCCTCACGCTCCGTAGAAGCTAGCCTAGGAGACCCTGAAGAGACACACGATCCTGAAGAAAAAGAAAATAGCACAGAATTTTGAAGAAATCTGGTGCTCTATGACCATTTTCTTGCGCCATTCTTTACGCAAGCGTTGACGCGATCCTGAAGGAAAAGAAAGTACCAGAGAATTTGTAGGAAATTTGGCCATTTTCTTGGCCATTCGTTTCCCAAGCGTTGACGCGATCGTCGTTGACGTAAACTGGACTGTGGGCATTCGACTAGGGGAGCGGAGGGGAGGGGGCCGGTGACAAGAAAAGCAGCGAACGCATTTATTTTAATTGGAGCTTGGTACCCGGGCACACGCGTGGCGGCGCAAGGACGCGGACGTTTCTTCTGCGGTTGCCACGCCGCTGGATAATTTAAGGATTCATTGTAAGTGTGACGCCCGAAACGAATGGCTTCCCCTCGTCATCGAGCCACCGAGGGGCCCTACCAGTCTCTGGGAACGGCCGTTCCGCTACCAAACACGATCCGATCCATTCCGCGAGACTCAGAGCTGGCTCAGAGACCCGGGACATGCAAAATGGCAATGAAAATGGTCACCGGAGCTGAAGAAAACTACTTAGACCAAGACTACTAGACTGTAGACATTGTACTTATCATGGTACCATAACGTACCTAGGGAACTTCGATTCCGATTCGATTCTTTGAAAAATCGATTTTTTTTAATCGATTCTTTGGTATTCGATTCTCCCCAGAATCGATTCTTTGATTTAAGAATCGACAACCTATTTTTAGCCCTCTGGGGAATTAAAATCCCTAGTGAATTTACGACGCTTACAATTAGAGAACTACTATATCTAACTGACTATCTATAATAATTATCTATGGTCTAAGTTACGCTTGCTTAGGTTTTCTTTAATCATTATTAATGATTTAAAGCATTATTTAAATCAACCACTACTAGATCGTAAAGATGATCCTTGCATAATCGATTCTTTCATTTCGATTTTTTTAAAGAATCGATTCTTGGATTCCGATTCAGGATCGATTCGAAAATCGACTCTTTGCGGAGAATCGAACATCCCTAGTGCTAATCCTCGGCTGGGCCTACCAGGATAGGAGTATTGCGTTTGCATGTCGCTACCACCCCGGTGACCGCATGTATCTGCATTTATCAGCGAGTTTTCTCGGCGAATTCAGTCCGGTCGTGCACTCCCGGGTACATGAGGGTACCGTAAGTCACGATGAGCCGGGACCTAACCTAACCCAACGGAAATCGTACCGGGACATGCGGGTCGTGCGAAAGTCGGGCCCGATTTGGCGCTACGCAGCACGTATTCCGATTACTCGGCTCTATGTACCGGGAATACCAAAGCAATAATACGTTCTTAGATCCTTTCCACAGCGGGTAAGTCCCATATTAATTACGTCAGTTCGTCGTTAAACGTTTTATTGCCGATAATTCGCTCCGTCGCCGGCCGTTCGGACCCATTGTTTCCTCGTTGCCTTTTAAACATTTTTACGNTTAGACCAAGACTACTAGACTGTAGACATTGTACTTATCATGGTACCATAACGTACCTAGGGAACTTCGATTCCGATTCGATTCTTTGAAAAATCGATTTTTTTTAATCGATTCTTTGGTATTCGATTCTCCCCAGAATCGATTCTTTGATTTAAGAATCGACAACCTATTTTTAGCCCTCTGGGGAATTAAAATCCCTAGTGAATTTACGACGCTTACAATTAGAGAACTACTATATCTAACTGACTATCTATAATAATTATCTATGGTCTAAGTTACGCTTGCTTAGGTTTTCTTTAATCATTATTAATGATTTAAAGCATTATTTAAATCAACCACTACTAGATCGTAAAGATGATCCTTGCATAATCGATTCTTTCATTTCGATTTTTTTAAAGAATCGATTCTTGGATTCCGATTCAGGATCGATTCGAAAATCGACTCTTTGCGGAGAATCGAACATCCCTAGTGCTAATCCTCGGCTGGGCCTACCAGGATAGGAGTATTGCGTTTGCATGTCGCTACCACCCCGGTGACCGCATGTATCTGCATTTATCAGCGAGTTTTCTCGGCGAATTCAGTCCGGTCGTGCACTCCCGGGTACATGAGGGTACCGTAAGTCACGATGAGCCGGGACCTAACCTAACCCAACGGAAATCGTACCGGGACATGCGGGTCGTGCGAAAGTCGGGCCCGATTTGGCGCTACGCAGCACGTATTCCGATTACTCGGCTCTATGTACCGGGAATACCAAAGCAATAATACGTTCTTAGATCCTTTCCACAGCGGGTAAGTCCCATATTAATTACGTCAGTTCGTCGTTAAACGTTTTATTGCCGATAATTCGCTCCGTCGCCGGCCGTTCGGACCCATTGTTTCCTCGTTGCCTTTTAAACATTTTTACGAACGTTAATCACGCGGTCGGACGCGGAAGATACCTAGAAGAGGCCCAACAAAAGGTTTCCAGCGGAATACTAAAGCCGAGGCCGGCGCTCTTTATGAGGAGAATCAATTATCAGCGGAATTTCGTGGGACTGACGCGGCTGACAGAAAGCGAGCCTCGGTTGCGTAAGGCCCCGTTCCGTTCGTCAGCTTACACGAAACCCGACAAGAACTTCTGCTTCCTCTCTGTATAACTAATTACCCGCCGAGAAGGCCCATCAATCATCCAATATGGCGACGACAGATTCCCTCGGCTATTCCGCGTGTTTAATCAACGCGAGGAGCTGTATCCTGATCGAGTCAACTAGAATTGATCGTCCTCTCGATATTTTTGATACACGATGGGAATTGATCGCTTAAGGAATCATCAATCACCTCCGAGGCCGAGCAGCTAATTACACTATAAGGCCCAACATTTTTTATTCAAATATTACCGTTTCAATTCATTGTTAGATTCTAGATTTTATATATTTTGTAAATAAATGGCTAGTTCTTGGGAACCTGTTGTCGTCTTTTATCCAAAGAGGGTCCCATTTTTTCAGGGCCTGATTTAAAGACGCCGGAGGAAAAAGGAAACGGCCGGTTCGCGGACGAAGATCGGTTAATGTATTATCCGTGGCTTGCATAAAGGTAGCGGGGTCCTAGTTACCGGGCCCATGTATAAGGCATGAGGCCCCGGTCCCAGGACGCGATGAATAAATGTAAATCCAGGCCCATAATAATTGCTTTACGGGGGTATCCACCGGTGTAATCACTTTAATAGCCGCTTCTGTCGCGGCCGATGGGCCTTAGTCCTGGTGTGATGCCCCGTTGCATTAATGACACCTCTTACGGGGACGCACGTGTCTCTTCCAGGCATGAGGCCCTAAGACTAGACTTCTCGAAAAATGAAAATCTGTTAAAAATATCGAAACCTAACCTAACCCAACCTAACTTATGGGCCATATCTCGGGAGGATAATTCGTTGGGACGTGAAAGAGGGGCCCTGCGGCTTGTTACCATTAATTTTAATTGGAGGAGCGGCTGTTAGATGGCCGGCAATAAGATTTGCCTAATAAAAGTCAGGCCGGATGAACGGGAGACGGGCGTAATTCCAGTCACGTAGCGATTTTCCTGCGCCGGTAGCGAGCGGTGATACGGACGGCCGTGTACGAAGATAAACGACGAGTTTGAGAGTAACTTGGTGGCCGTAGCCGATCGTGCGAAAATCGATGACCGACCTTCGATCGGTTCGTTAAACCGCGTGGCTCGTTGCACGCGCGACAAAATGCAACCGGACGTGCGACGTATCTAGAATACAATATTACGCGTTCGCGCGCATCCTCGGATTTCGATACCGACGCGTTACTAACTGACGGTTTCCAATTCGATTCTCGGGTTTAGATACTTTTTACGATTTTCAAATAAATTTTGGATGTAAAAAAATATAGAAAATAGCAGTGTGTTAATTACTGCGGATGAACCAAATATTGCGGATTTTGATTAAAATCATTGATTATGAATTTTTTAAACGTATTAGACGAAATAAAAGAAATTCTTTAATTATTTTGTTAATTGATAATAATAATTTTAACGAAATAAATAGCAATAATGAAATTTGTAATTACTTTAAAACACTTCAAAGTNAGCAGTAGGGTAAGTGTGTTAATTACTGCGGATGAACCAAATATTGCGGATTTTGATTAAAATCATTGATTATGAATTTTTTAATCGTATTAGACGAAATAAAAGAAATTCTTTAATTATTTTGTTAATTGATAATAATAATTTTAACGAAATAAATAGCAATAATGAAATTTGTAATTACTTTAAAACACTTCAAAGTCGAGTAGGTAAATAAAACTGAAAGTGGAGATTTGGAAAAAATGATTTGAAGAGTTCTGAGAAGTGAATTGTAATTTTGTATGGGGAGTAAATAAAAATGGGGGGGTCGCTGGGGGTTTAATACGTGACTGGGAGTCCGCGTTGTTCTCCTTTCTTCGGATGTTATCGCGGGGTATCCATTAGGTTACAACGTGACACGCAATTTCTTTCGCCATTAAAGCTTTCACCGCCTGTTAAGAGTGAATCGCATACGTATGCATATATATATAATATACAGGGTGTTCCATTTAAAAAGAAATTTCGAAAACAAGTGATTTAAAAAAAAATCTGACACATGTCCTTCAATATATATATTATACATAATATATACATAATATTTCGAGTGGAGAGTCAGATGGCACTAGTTTCTTAATGCGTGGGAGTTTTCAAGGTCATTCTGTCTTCTTTTTATCACGAACCCATATTTTTTTTTATTTCGGAATCACAAAAACGGTGCGGAATTTCGAAAAATGCTTCAAGTAAAAGTTGTAGGCACTGATATCTTCTACAGGAAAGGTTCTACGAATCTCCGTGCTAATTTCGATATTAATAGGACACCGTGTATATGTATACGTGTGCAGTATGTACGGGCGAGCTGACGCACGACGACGTTGCTGATGCATCCACCCGCATTTGGACACGCGGCTCACTTTTACTCGCAACCCGATACCAGGCCTCAAATTATTCTACGCGACGCGTCAGGTGTTCCAGCGAAAGCAAAAGCAAATTGCGATGTCTCCGTGTCACGAAACTACAAGAAACGATCGTTCAATTTAACCATTTAATTAAGTTCTCTCGCGTTGCGTTCGAAATGAACGGATTATAGGTCAGATTAGGTTAGATTTGGCTAGATTTGATTTTGGAGGGATTTTACCAATCATAATTCCTGTATAACATTTCCTAATCATCAGCGAGGATCTTCTGATGATTTTTCAACCAATAACAGTCGAGATTTTGGAATTGTTTTTAATTAAGGCCTCGGAGGATGTTAAAAATGAACAGTTTAAGTCAGATTAGGTTAGATTTGGCCATCGAAGGGATTTTACCAATCACAATTCCTGCATAATACTTCCTAATCCCCAAAAAGATCCTCCTGATGATTTTTCAACCAATAACAGTCGAGGATTTGAAATTATTTTTAATTAAGGGCTCGGATTAAGTTCAAAATGACCAGGTTAGGTCAGATTAGGTTAGATTTAGCCATCAAATTTATTTTACCAATCAGAATCCTCCCACGAGCCTTCCTAATCCCGAAAAAGGACCTCCTGATGATTTTTCAACCAATAACAGTCGAGATTTTTCTAATTGTTTTCAATTAAGGGCTCGGAGGGCCTTAAACAGTCCTCGATTCCCTTATATACCCACAAGACGATTGCGAAACCGTTAGAGGTTCGCCGAGCTCGGCCAATATTTAATTTTCGTAACATCCCCGGATATCTAACGGTGATGAAACGCCAATACGGGAAACGCGAGAAGAGCCGTTTTGTGAGAACGGTTTTAACGTCTATTTGAGCTTGCGCAATCCCGGCGTCCGTTTCCCGTGAAAGGAAGGAAGAGCCAATATTTAGTGAACGTAATCACGTTAAACGCTATCAATTTGTA
>SMSR01010119.1:0-36990 GCA_019453355.1 Ceratina japonica
AGCATATTGGCGAAGTATGTCGGTTTCGATCTGGGACACCCTGTATACTGGCCAGCTCGTATATACAAATATATATTGAGACATAGACGCAGATACAATCACAGGCAGACACAGATACGAGATACGCAGACGGATACAGATATAGGCGGAGATACTGTACGGATATAAATGCAGATGTAGATACAGATACAGATAAGGACGCAGTTATGAATACAGGCATTGACATAAAATTTTCATAATAGCGTATGCGACTAACATTGATTCAAATGTACATTCTCAAATCAAATTAAATATTACGATGAATCGTATCCTAGACAGGTTTTTATGAGTGCTTCGCATCATAGTGTATTTCGTAAGTGTTACTTTGTATTAATGAATGCTACTTGGAGAGTTAATTCATAACCTCATTACATATTTTTGTCGACTTAGAATTGCATAGTAGTTATGCATGTACAGAAATAAATATGTAGAAAAATCGAGTCGATATTGTATTTTAAACAGTAAAACTGAAAAATAGTAAAAATGAAATATGACGATGAACAATATTCCATACTAATTTTTATAAATGCTTTGCATCACAGTGTATAAGTTTTGCCTTGTGCCAATGAATTACTTGAAGTTAATTTATAACCTCATTAAATATTTTTTAGTAACTGTTGGAATTGCATACCCAGTAAACACCAAGTACTCTTGATGTTTTCTATAAGAAATTTCGACTTTTCATCCAAAAGCAGTCAAAAAGGTAGCTTTAAGTCACCCAAAAGACGTCTGTGTTTACTGGGTAGTAGTCACGTATGTACAGAAAGAAATGTGTAAAAGAATTGAGTTCGATATTGAATTTTAAATAGTAAAACAGTGAACCTGCAGATTTTTAATTTTCGTTTTATGAGGATTTTAATACTTAATACTAAACGTACCGAGAATTATTGTAACATTAATGTACTGTACTTACATTTTTTATATTTCAGTGCAATTTAATCATGATTGTTTGGTACCACATTGAAATGGCAATTACAACTTTAGAAATATGACCAAATAAATTTCGACTTTTTCCATTTGTTGTAGAAAAATGTAGAAATGGTTATTCAACCAATACATGGTGGATTTAGTGTTGACTGTGTATACCCATAACTTCTTCAATACGTGCAATTTTTATAACGTTATATTAATTTACCTCGACGAATATAGAATGGACATGAAGTCATGTTTGATTGCATGCGTATATTGAACATTACTATCATATTTCAATTAATAGCTTTATGAGTTTACAACTGATAACTAAACTCATAGGCAAATATAATTATTAATGATAACCCCAGGTGGATTAGGTTTGCATATTAATATCACGATTACCATAAAAGTAATATTTTTTATCTATGGGATCGTGTTCAGAAAGGACGGGAACCCGAATCGGTAATATTTCGAAGAGAGGGTTCCGGTGAAATTATTTCATCGCGGACAGGATCGTTAAACCGACACACACCGACCGTATTACAGGCGCGCCACGTCCGTGTCGGCGTCCGTGTGTTGGATCTTTCGCCGCTTTCAAATTATTAAACCGTGCCAAAATGATTAGTGCATCCCGCGGAAATGAATGGCCCCTGACCAATCGTCTGATGCTTTCTATGAATTTTCCGAACGCGAAACGCGCGCGGAGATCTCGTCGTGCGCGTTGGCTCGGTTTGAAAAAGCGTTCCTCGTGAACGTTTGACGGATTCAATGCGTCGGACAATTTGTGACGACGACGTCTCGGGTACAAGACGTTACGTGAGACTCGAAATACAATGTTCAAGTCCGCGATGAAAAGCTAACCTAATCTAACATTGCATCAGTACTTTGAGTCTTCGCCTCGAGGAGTATACCCGAGTCGAAAAAGTAATTATGGTTTTGAACCGATTTATTCTACAGAAGCATATGGAGGTCGAAATCATATCTTGAGCATAGGAATATAAGAGATCTAAAATAGGGTTTATAAAATATAATTTAGTCC
This sequence comes from Ceratina japonica, assembly GCA_019453355.1. Lineage (NCBI taxonomy): Eukaryota > Metazoa > Arthropoda > Insecta > Hymenoptera > Apidae > Ceratina > Ceratina japonica. The sequence goes on from SMSR01010119.1 coordinate 1,991, forward strand.
CTCAAGTCCTACTTCAAGAGTTTAGGAAAAGATCCTGTAGGTTTATACTAGTATTTATCAAACCTAACATTTGTCCTCAAAAGTTCATTAGCTGGTAACACTTGAGGATATATGGACTGAGAGGACCCCATGATACCTACGTTTTTTTGGCTCATATTCTAGATCAAGAATCTCTTTTACGTTCACCCAATTTATGGCGAAATTATTATTATTTTTCTTTAACAATTTTTCTAAACAAATAACACTAACTTTCGCTTTGTTGCTGTATAAAAAAAAATTCTATTGTATAAATTAGATTGTTTGAAAGCCTTTTTTAAAATCTATAATAGGAAGTATAAGAATAAACATAATAATTCATTTCAGATGCATATTAGATTCAAATGCGCATAGTTTGTAAAATAATTTTATATAACACAATAAATATTTCAGATGATCCTAAAAAAATCTTATAAACCCTTAAATATGCCATCAGGTTCCCATCTCTTACTTGGAGAACTTATTTGGTGAATTCTAACTACTTTCGTGAACGAACTGAAGGTTCTTAAGGCGTAAAATATAATTTGTGATTTTTGTAGGGACTTATAGGTTCTGATTAGAGTTATATCAAATATTAAGTTCTGAGATAGCTCTACTAGTTCTACTTTTTAGATCTAATAGACCTAAACTGGGGTACATTTAGGTTTAGAAAATTCAAATTATAGTTAAATTTTCGACTCGGGTAGACAGACTTGGCTTGCAATTTTACGGGGAAAATCTTTTCCCCTAAAATCAAGGCTATCGCTATAGGACCTTTACAAGGATAGTGGTTACAAGAAGAATACCTGATTGCATAGCTATATTAGACTCTATAACCGTTGGTAGTTTAGAAGTGTGCGGGAAGCAACCGGGGAAAATGCAGAAGGCCCACGAACAGGCGAAGCCAAGCAAAAATAGAAGTGGGAAGTTGAAAACGGTGCATCGGGCGTAGTAATATTTTTCCAAGTATCGATTCTACGACCACGGGTACAAGTTTCCAGTAGAATTCTGTCGATCGCACGTCATCCCTCGCACGAGTCTTTTTAACCCCCAGGAGCGTGCCGCTGACGGGAAAGTTACCGCTTCGAGTGGAAGTTTTTAGAAGTTCACCCGGAGAAGCGGCGCGGAGATTAGCCCTGGGGAATTAGAGTTTCCGGTGTACAATGAGTGGAATTCAGAAACGTCTAACCGTAGAAAAATCGATCGGCTCCTCACACTGTACGCGTTACGTTACTTCTCTATTCGATAGCGTCAAAAACTTTGTCAATGTGTTGATGCACAGCGATTGTGAAAACGAGAGAAACGAAGGTGGGAACTCGTAACAGCTTACGTGCAAACTAACGAAGTGACGTAATATCAATAGCTATCAATCCGAAACATGTACAGTAATTTTCAGATATATGATCGAGATCTTGGCCATATATTTGGAGGGGTGGATTTCTCAGAATCATTTATCGAACACAACCACAATTAAGAAGAAGAATAAGCATAATAAATAAGATTCGACGCTGACAAAAAATGGTTTAAATAAAAATGGTACTGCTATTACCAATTACCATACTGCTATATCAAATTTTTGCGACTAATATTTTCTAATTGCATGTATGAAACTAATTCCTCAGAATAGGACTTTTTAAATAGAGTCCCAGTTTATTATTAATAACTCCTAAACTATTGATCTTAACGAAAAATATTCTAAACAAGAATCGTAGGTACTATTATGCCCTACAAGTAAGGTCCTATACAATTTTCTTGTAATTCCAATATTTTCTAAGTAGGAAAACTTAAACTTAAAGCATATACTACATGGAGGAAGCACGTCTATATGAAAAGTGTAGACAAGCGGCCTAGATAGGAAGAGATAGTTCGGGTACTTGGGATCTTTCTCTTTTGCGCAGGCACTGTTAAAAATAGAGAGAGAATACCCAAACTATCGTCTTCTTTCTCGGCCGCTTGTCTACATTTTTTACATAGGGATGGTTCCTCCATGTAGTATATGCCCTAAGTATGAAACTGATTTCTCAATATAGAATATTTTAAGTGAAATCCCAGTTTATTATTAATAATTCAAAGATTATTGATCCTAACGAGAAGTATTTTAATCAAAAGTTCCAGAGACTACTATCACCTATAAATAAAGGTATATGGAATTCAATTTTAACACCAGTATTTTCTGAGTAACTGTCTTGAGTGTGAAACTGGTTCCTCAGAATAGGATTTTTTAAATAGAATCCCAGTTTATTATTAATAAATCCCCAATTATTGATCCTTACGAAAAGTGTTTTAAGAACAAATTCCAGATACTATTATCCTCTACAAGTAAGGACATACACAATTCTATTTTAACTCCACTATTTTCTGTTAATCGTCATGAAAATGAAACGGATTCCTTAAAACTTTGTCTCAAAAAGTTTTGTAAAAGTTCGTGGCCATCAGTGATTACCATTTATATTAATAAATAAAGATTAAAGATCAATAAAAATTTGTTCCCGGTGTACTTCGGAGCACTTAACGCTGGAGCTTTTAAAAATATTTCGCGCAACGATCCACTTAAAGTTTTTAGAAAAGGACCATCGAAGATCAAACGCGTTTTCTAATTTCAAAACGCTCTAAGAACATCCACTTACGTATCGCGTTCAAGCTTTCTCTTTTGGTCACTTCAATTTTAAACGCGAGCATAGCCACCACCGGAGGAGAAAGCGCACAAATTTAGCCGCGCGGTTGCTAATACGCTCGCGCGCGCAGCCGGCGCAAGTGCTCTTCACTCGGCCGCTGGAGCGCCATTGAATTATTTACAAAGCGAATTTCACGTTTCATTTATTCGTCCGCGAGGTCTGGATTTTATTGCTCTTTATAATTCGCACGCGGACCAGTCGATTCTTTGTAGGACGAAACCCGCGAATCCAGTTACAGCTCTGGACAACGATTTGCTATTTTCTGCATTAATGGCGCTCTGATGACACTGCGCAGCGGAAATAAAAGTGTACGTCCCGATTATATAATGTCGACACATATTATGTGGAAATTTGGGAATACATACAAATTAAAACGTAGGTCGTACTAGTTTCGAAATAAAGTTTTGAAAATGTTCACGTTTCAACGACAAGGCATTTAAAGATTAATTGCTGGTAACAAATTTTGTACAATCTTTTCTCTGATCTGCTGGTCACAACCGAGAGTAGAATGAAATCAAATGAATCAAGCAAGCATCTTCATGCTTGCAAGGTGATAATATTTTTAAACTGAACAATACATGTTTTTTTTGTGACAATAGAATCGATAAGATAAAGAATTCATTAAATGTCAGATGTGTCTATAAAATACAACAGACTAGACGTACGAGTAGTCAGTAGATTGCCAACCACTGTATTTTTTGTCTCTAACGCTTCGTTACTATTTTCATATCACTAACAACGTTATCAACATATCGAGCAATCCTACTGTTAATAATGATGGAACTATGATAAGAAATGAAATAAATTAAAGAAGAAAATTTTTAATTTAATTAAAGTACGCAAGGCTAGGCAAGATTAAACAAGATTGTGTGCTGTAGGCAAGACGGATTCAAGATTAAATAGGATTATGTGGGATTAAATGAGACTAAACAAGGTCGTGTCTAAACAGTATAAGCTTGATCTGCGCATGTACATGTAAAATCGAATAACTATAATACCGGCGGAGTAAACAAGCGTTTAATGCATAAACGCAACGATGAATATTTTATAGAATCATTTTACAGAAAGTTGATTGTCTGTACTTAATCTTCACACGGATAAATGTTACATGAAGACGTAGGAAAGAGACGGCGCGGCGCGTCGAGTTCAACCGTCAGCGGAACTCGCATTCTGGTATTAATTAACACGCTCGCGACCGTTTCGTCGATCTCAAAGGAACAAAAGACTTCCTTTTCCGCTTCTGTCAAGAGGCGTTACCTTGTATTGGTTTCGTTACCGCCGTATCCATCTGTGTACAAAGTTGCATTGAGCTGCTTTGACAGACTCGCGTTACTCTAACTTTATACGTGTTTTAGCTGAGTCTTTGTGCTTTTATTACTCGTTGAACACTCAATGGTCGGTATTCATAGTCGTTACTTATTTTCAAGATCACATTAAGCATTTGCTTAGTCCCTGTTTCCTGTACGAGACAAGTGCGGGAAATATGGGATAGACAGGGATAGCAAATGCTTAAGTCGATCTTAAAAATAAGTAACGACTACGAATACCGGCCAATAAGTATTTATGGATACTCTTAAAACGTAATTATATATGGGTACTCTTAAAACGTAATAGAAAGCTGTGTCCAATATTTGAAGCAATTAATTTTTTAGAAAAATGATAATTACAGAGAAGTAAGGTTTATAAAATTGTTCGACCTGCTTTTTTCAGTCATAAGGAACTTTGGCGCATAATTTCTAATATTCTAATACACAGTTTTGGCAATTTTGTATTCGACTGTACGTAACTTACATTTGTGTGCATTGTCTACATGCCCTATAATTCTTACTTTTGCATACTTCTTTTTGTATGTTAAATAATATTTTCGAAATTGACATTATTTCAACTTAAAAACATTCTTAAATCATTTACTATTATCATATTAAGAATTATATAAAATTACAGAATTCTGCCATTTGACATAAGAATTCAAGATGTAATAACTTTTTTAATAGGCTCGCGAAATTTCTAGAATTTTGTATAGTTTTCTCTTAGTAATATTTATGGTCTAATTTGACAGTCATTCAGTCATACAATATTTTAAATACCATTGAAAATTATTTGTTAATAAATTGTAATGAGAGTAAATAACGAATCTAATGAATCTGCATTCATAAATGTAATTTGTAAAACAAAGTTGAAATAAGATAACAGAAAAGAATGTAAAAAATTCAGAGAACATTTTTTTTCTACATTCACTTGTAATTAGAAATTAAATTGAATAATGTAATACTGACGTTCACACTTATACTTATAATGAGGGCATTTGTATAGTATGATAATATCAAACAACTATTAAAATTCCGATTGTTTTTATATAAGGGTTCATACAGCCTTAAAATAATTCATTATCAATTACATGACAGTTCTTTGTTCCCAATATATGTTTTCGGTACTTCGAGCTTTGATTTATTTTGAAAATGATATTGAATGACTAGGATCTCGTTAATTTCATTGTCAGTTCATAGAGTTGTGTCCAATTAACCCGTACTGGCTGGGTAATGGATGATTTTTGCATTGAAAAGTCACCTTTTGTGTTGTGCGAAATTTGTAATATAACAAAGGTAACACGAGCTTTGATATTAATAATTGAACTTTTACAAAGGATTGAAAATGGATTTCGTAATGGTGGATTATTGATTTTCCTTTTGTGTCTATATCATTGTCGGTGGCACGGGTACATATGTTCCGTGAGAATTATTCTGTATACCAAAGCGTAATATGGTGCGACGTCCGAATAATTTCAGCGAACGAGAGATCGAGATAGCTACGTGTACAGATTCTTTACAAATTTTCACAATGCCACGTTATTTATGCTTCTTTAAATTCATCGCAAATTGAATTGCAAACATTAATCCGCACTTCAATTCAATTCAATAAATTTTTACTTATCGCGTTTTAAACGTATAAATTTATATCTCAATATCTATTCTTATCTTTATTAAAATATTCTTTATTCTCTCTCTCTTACGTATGTGAAAAAATATGCCGCACTATCAAATTTCCTAACAATTGTAGAGATTGTATTAGATTCCGCGTGCACATTAACGTCTTCTACAATTTCCATACAAAAACCAGAATTTCGGTAGACAATTTACGAGCAAGTGTCACAAGCGCGTAAAACGACCAACGGAGAAAATATCTCGCTTAATGCTTACCCGCATAATGTAACAACGTAACAAATTTTGTGGTTTCTCCATGATATCAGCCTCTCGATACCGAATACGCTTTTCATTGTTTACGAGCGTACATATGCACCTATGTATACATATAAAGAGGGTGCAGGGCGGCGCGGCGCGGCGCGGCGGAATCGTATCTGTGTGCGCGCACTTTGGCGCGAGCGCCCGCTTAATATTCATAACGTTTCCACCCCCCCGGTAGGAACTCTAAACATATTTTAATAACATTTTTTACGGCGCCCTTTCTTCACGCCTCAAAAGCTTCGGGACGGCTTTCATAACGCTTTGGTCAGGCTAAAAACGAGGATGGAGAAGGACAATTGTGTCCACGGGACGAGGACGCGGCTACGGCGCGGGGATGAAGAGTAGGGAAGGCAACGGGGAATCGCAACAAAGAGGCAGTTGAAAAAGGAGAGGCAAGAACAAACGGTAATGGAGAAGGTGGGGGGAGCGTGATGAAAGGGAAAAATAACTGCGAGAATGTGAACGGAAAAAAGGAGCGGCGAGAAAAGGAGGGAGAGAATGGAAATTCGACATGCCGCCGCCATCTAACTTTCGTTTCGTCTTTCTTTACGACGGAATATTTCGCTGCTCCTCTCTAACTCTCTTCTCATAGCTTTCAACCAAAACTAATCCCCTCTTCCTAAAGACGAAGAAGACTTCCGAACTCGGTCAGGGGACATCGAAATCTCGTAAAATCTGGTTCTAAAATACTGAAAACTCGAAGAGAGAATAATTTTTTTCTTCAAAATGATGGATTATCAAACTTTCATTTCCTATTTTACAGCCATGTTCCTTTTACATTTTCGAGGTTATTCAGAAAAAACCGGGTAGAAATTTCGTGTAGGCGCTAATTAGGGCTCAATTAATCTTCCACAATATATTNTGCATTCTTGGATTATTACGTGCGAAATACAGTGCTCTATAGAGATAATTATATACTGGCCAGCTCGTATATACAAATATATATTGAGACATAGACGCAGATACGATCACAGGCAGACACAGATACGAGATACGCAGACGGATACAGATATAGGCGGAGATACTGTACGGATATAAATGCAGATGTAGATACAGATACAGATAAGGACGCAGTTATGAATACAGGCATTGACATAAAATTTTCATAATAGCGTATGCGACTAACATTGATTCAAATGTACATTCTCAAATCAAATTAAATATTACGATGAATCGTATCCTAGACAGGTTTTTATGAGTGCTTCGCATCATAGTGTATTTCGTAAGTGTTACTTTGTATTAATGAATGCTACTTGGAGAGTTAATTCATAACCTCATTACATATTTTTGTCGACTTAGAATTGCATAGTAGTTATGCATGTACAGAAATAAATATGTAGAAAAATCGAGTCGATATTGTATTTTAAACAGNATTCAGAAAAAACCGGGTAGAAATTTCGTGTAGGCGCTAATTAGGGCTCAATTAATCTTCCACAATATATTCTAGCTAGGCCCTAATTAGGAACCAATTTGGGGCCTATATAGGCGCAGCAATTTTTCTAGAGCCTATACTTTTATCCAAGATAGGCCTAATATATTTTTTCGAGAGGTGGGCACGCCAAGATATTTTCGTGGATATATCATGGATGGTAAAATAAGGTCTACAAGGGCATACATATCTATGTCATTACAACTACTGCCTACGCAGGCCCTTTATAGGCTACGTATAGGCAAGCCATTAGAAGGGCTGCCTTGTTATTGCCTATATAGGCCCTATATGATAACTAGGTAGCTTGGACAATTTTCTACACGGGAAGTATATAATTTTTATTTTCCATTTCTTACAATGTCAACGACGACGAACGCAATTTCGCGTCCATTCCCGCGAAAGCATTTTAGATTATGCCACTTTCGACTTGACTCGCAAGAGCGTAAAGACATATGTACGATATGAACCGCTAAACAATATCCCGGCGAAGTAGAGGATGAAATCAGGCTGGCACGGCGGGTTGATCGAATGAGGAGTGTACGTCCGACGTCACTGGGACCGGGAGGGCTGCAATATTATCTTCAGCGAAATGTTGAAAGGGGCATCTCGGCCGTGCAGCGCGGGGGTTTCCGCCGCGGCGAACACAGCGACATTTTTGCGCAGAATGTATCAGCAAGGTCACTGGGGAAGGCAAATCTGTTCCGTATCTCGACGGGCATATCGGCGGAGAATAATGTAACGCCGTTCGTATCGTCGTGAAGAGAAATGAGAAATTAAGTGAACCGTGGAGGATCGCATCGCCGACGACGACAGAAAGCCTATACCGCGAGTGCTTAAGCCTCTCCTTGCGCAGCCAGTCGAGTGCATCCGCAATGGAAAATAATATTTGTCCGCTGGGATACTACCGGAAAGTCGTGCTTTATCGTGCTTTTCCAGCGATCCGCCCCGATCTCTGATTCCACTGACTGTTCCTATCTCTGCCAAATGATCTTACTGATAAACCGTGGAAAACGTGGATGAAACGTGGATTTTTCGTAAAACTTTTCTAAAGCACAAAACGACTGAGGGATCAACAGAATATTTTAATTATTAGTAATAAAATCCCGATTCATACAAACGAGATCATTAATACGTTCCTGTCGATCATTTAAATTGCTTACATTCGTTCCTGTTATTTTATTTCAACTTCCTTTTACAAATTACATTTATAAATCGAGATTCATTAAATTCGTTATTCACTTTCATTACCATTTATTAAAAAATAATTTCTAATGGTATTTAAAATATTGTACGACTGAATGACTGTTAAAATAAACCGTAAATATTACTAACAAAAAAACTGTACAATATGTTAGAAACTTAGCAAGCTTATTCAAAGTTATTACGTTTTAGGTTCTTACGTCAAATGACAGTGTTTTGTAATTTTGTATAATTGTATACACGAATGAAGAATATTTTAGAGTTGAATAATACCAGTAATAGAGTTGAAATAATACCAGTTTGGGCCTGTTATAGATGTCTTCCATGACGGTGTACCAGCCATCAGGAGAAAATTACCCAATACATTAACCCTCTCACACGTCTGTCCCCGCAGTGACACTTCGGAGTTTCATCTTCAATTTTTTCTTCTTTTTTCTTTTCCTTTTTCTTTCTTTTATGTAATTCATAGTCTTCAAAAGTCTTTCTTAAGTTATGTTATGTTTGTTTATTTGAGTTTATGTATGTTTTCTGGAATTTCTTTTGTTCATCTTTTTTTATGGTCGTTGATTATTTTATAGATTTATATCTACTGTCATAATGGACTTATGTCCGTGTAATAAAGAATTTAATAATTTAATAATGTCAACACATCTTTTGGTAGAGGAAATCTCGGCGTATTTCTGTTTTCAATAGAAGTAGCCTGAACTTTCAATTTCTCGGTATTTAGCCGCCATTGAAACTTCTAGGGGGGAGTAATTTTTTCGCAATCGAAATATCGATTCAAACATACCGTGACCAATTCTCATAGTCTCGGGAGGAGCGGTGGTGGCGGTAGTGGCGGCGGAACGTGCCCCTAGTGAAAGGGTTGCGCGGCACAGCTCGTATTTCCCGAAATAACCCCTTCACCAGTACCTGCCCCACCGCGAGGTTATTCCCTTCACCCTACAACCCGCCCCTTTTTCCCAGCCAAATAATCCCCCCGCGCGGCACGTGAAACAACGGGGCGGATCGATATTTATCGGCGTGCCGCGCGGCGCGGAACTCCGATACGACACCGTTCCGCGCGTCGAATTGCTTTGATGGGACAACGCCTCGCATACACGCATATTCTCGTCTTTCGTAATCATACGACGCGAGTTACTTCGCGAACCTATCATCCGCTCATTCCCACCCGCTGGCCTACCGCTCCGTATCCTATTTACGCGAGAACCCTTTCATCGCGTCCGCTGGTCGGTTACTGCCCCGCCTTAATCATTTTATTGAAATAATTTCAAAAGGGAAAACGGCCATTCGCGGTGCAAATGAATACGCGTCGCATCGAAACGGTAATACACGCGCGTCAACGCAACTGGGCGAGTGAATTAATCAGAAAGTTCTTAGAACGTTCCTTCCGTCGCTCGCTCGTTTCATTTCGGTCAAAGAGACACGGACGTGGAAAAGGGTTATTTAAACGTTCAGTAAACAGGTTATAAGATATATAGCCGGCGCACCGGAAATGGCGAGATCGTAAACTTCGTCCATCATAAAATTCATCATAAAAATTAGTAATCGATATCTGTCGCGGTCACGCGCTCAGAACCGTCTTCCCCAGACGTGAAAATACTATTTTCTTGAGGGTAGAAAAGTTCTTCTGGTTTTTTTTTGCCTATTTTCAAATTTCCAGATCCAGACCTGGGAACTGAATTCTGTATGCATGAAATTATTTCGGTAGCTAACATAAAATAATTATTATAGTACCCCGATTTGTACCTAACTTAACCTCTTCCACCGACTATGGATAGCTATTTAGGCGAATGTAATTTTATATCGATGTTAATTCGATTTTTTCTTGAGGGTAGAAAAGTTTTTTGGTTTTCTTGCCTATTTCCAAATTTCCAGGCCCAGCTGGGGAACTGAATTCTGTATGTGTACATGGAATCATTTCGGTAGCTAAGCTAAAATAATTTTATTATAGTATCCCGAATTGTATGACCTGACGATACCACTTCCACCGACTATAGATAGCTAGACGAATATAATTTTATACCAATGTTAATTCTACATTACATTAGAAATTATTTATAATACATGAAATATTGCTTAGCAAATTTCTATATCTGCAAGAATATTTTTCATCTGTTTGATAATAAACTAACGATATGCAACAAACTATTAATGTCTGTACACGTATCTAAGATCGATAGCTCTTAAATGTAATGGAGAGAGAAAAGGGAGTAGAAAAACGGACACCGATGTTCTCCATTTTCGAACGGTAACGGGCCAATACCCGAGAGATTGCAAGCTGAATTAGTATTTAATAGCGAAAGTTTTGTTCAACGGAAGAGCTATCTTTCCCTATCGACCTCGAGAGTAAAAGGAGAGGTTGCATTAACGGTCGGCTCGATGTTACTCTCGCGAACGTCTTTTATAACTAATGAAGCCATAAACAGGAACAGATAATCATCCCCACACAAGTTCTAAGTTTGCGTCTGTGTGGTATCTCATTTGTACGGAACACCACATATGAATTAATTAAAAATTTTCCATAAAACAGTTTTTTCATTATTATAATTGGCAAATCGATTTTTATCTGTTTTTTTAATAAATAGGAAATGTAGTTAGTTTTATTTGAAAGTTATTATTATTTACTTTAGTTTTTTTGAAATTAGAACTCAGGAATTTTGTAGGAAAGGAATGTATAAGTATAAATCATACGAAAACGATTGTGAAAATAAGAAAATTCTAATAAATTGTAATCTATTATAAATAAAATGAATTCGATGTGTAAGAAGGAAATGGACGATAACTTCATTAAACAAAATAATGTTTTAAAGAAGATATATATTGAAATTTTATTGTAAAAATCAACACAAACTTTTTGCAATGCCTAACACTTACAATTAGTACTTGCAATTAATTACTTTTATTACTATTCTATTCGTTTTGTTCAATTCATATTTTCCATGACCGTCTACATTTATTTATAGATTTTCTAATATACGAAACTGAAACCACTTCAGTGCCTCAGCAGACTAACTCCCCCCCGAATATGTTCAAAAGCGCCAGTCAAAGGGACAGTCGTTGAACGGAAACATAGACGAGGAACAAACATAGATATCGAAGGGGAGACGGAGGGAACAAATAAAAGCGGACAAAAAATATGGTCTCATCAGTTTCGGCCGATTTCCCCACGGAGTTCCCCTCCGGTTCGGCATTTCATATTCGTCAAGTAGCTGGACACGGCTTCGTCGTCGGGACGAGTGGGCCGGGGACACGTTTGGTCGACGACAAATTAAAGCGACCATCGCGTCGCAAGAAAGTCTGTCCGATGTCCCATCGAACNCCGAATATGTTCAAAAGCGTCAGTCAAAGGGACAGTCGTTGAACGGAAACATAGACGAGGAACAAACATAGATATCGAAGGGGAGACGGAGGGAACAAATAAAAGCGGACAAAAAATATGGTCTCATCAGTTTCGGCCGATTTCCCCACGGAGTTCCCCTCCGGTTCGGCATTTCATATTCGTCAAGTAGCTGGACACGGCTTCGTCGTCGGGACGAGTGGGCCGGGGACACGTTTGGTCGACGACAAATTAAAGCGACCATCGCGTCGCAAGAAAGTCTGTCCGATGTCCCATCGAACGGAATTGCGCAGGGGCGATTCTCTGGCCACAACCACGCTGCGCCTACCAAAGTTGAGAACTCATTTTCTACTTTAAATATATTTTCGATCATCCAGTGATTTATTATTGAAAATTAATATAACAAAATGATTGTACATGAATTTAAAAGAAACTATGTACTGTACCATATGTACGTTCTGTTGTTTGGGTTGTGCGACGAATCACAGCGTGAATATTGAATGAAGTATATAATAAAATAATTTGTCATTACGTTAATCCTTACCTAACCGTTTATTAAATTAATTCTCATTATTTTACCCAGCTCTCGTAGTATGAAAATAACTTAATTTTATAACTAATTCTCTATGAATAATCAGAAATAAATATTTAACTGAACGGACGGCTACGTATAGTGCACGTACAAATATTTAATGTATTTGGAAAAATGTCGACGAAAATAAAGAAGACGAGGGGAAAGAGAAAATAGAGAAAGAGGAAGAGCGTTGTCTGAATAGTGCCAAGATTCACGTCACGCTTATATTTACTCAAGTACAGCGACACCGGGAAGAGAGGATGACTCGCGGACTGACTTTCCGCCTCGCTTTCTCACCTCCTCTGCTTGTTGTTATCACTTTTAGGAGAACACTTTTGATATCGTTTCTCCGCGATCATCGCTCCGCAGGATTTCTGTTGACTCTGCAACGATTCCTCTCTCTCTCTCACCGTTCTTACCACACTTTCCCTCCTCGCCCCCTCTATCTCTCTCTCTGTCTCCCCGACAGCGATAATTGCACCGGAAAACTTTACGAACGACTTCGCCGCGGCGAATTTCAATTTATTGTCTAGATACTGTCGTCGGTGAATCGCGTACAATATCGTGCAGTTTGTTCGCTTAATTACGCGGGTGTATTCAGCTTGTGGTTTTACCGTGAATTGTGCGACGATGAGAAATTGGATGACTTTTGTTAAATCGTCACTAAATGCCACTTTAACGCAATTATTAAATATTGTTATTAATGAGAGATTATGACGATCAATTAAAGAATTATTTATACAATTTATTATACTGTTTCTCCGTAGAAAAAAATTAACAGAAATTTGCAAAGCGTCGATGTTCTGTGATCGTCAATTAATCGTAGTAGCCCGAAATTGAAAAGTGTCTAACTATCAAACGATATAACGCGTAATTGAGCTGCTACGTGCCATAAAGGTAGACCGTTAGCGGAATGAAGAGAATTGGCAACGCTGGGCACGTGACAGAAGATATTATGTAGATCTGTCTTGTAGTGTCGCAAATTAAATTCATTAGCAGAAACAGAGTCTAACGTGATTCTCGTAAAGTGAGCGTTATCCGCCTGTTCACCGCTATGGTAATAGACTATTAACTTCACGGGTGGGTTTGCGTGTAACTAGACGATGTAATAAATATAATTTAATAACGCGTAGATATGCCCAACGTGTGCAACCGCGTCGCTTCGTTTTCTCAGTATTTTCAAATCTAGGAACTGTCATCCCTTATACAAAAAAACGATAGAAAACGATAGAAAATTTTTCTATCGTACCCAATGTGGCTTTTGGATCGTAATTGAATGAAGTTTTATCTGACGTTTCCGATAAAGATTCTATCAAATATTTTCAGAGATTACTGATAGAAATTCAATCGTTTATAATCATCTATTTTTGGTAAAGATTATATCAAATCTTATCGCAAATTACTGATGAAAGAACAATCGTTTAAAATCGTTTATTTACAATTAACATTCTATCAAATATTTTCAGAGATTACTGATAGATATTCAATCGTTTATAATCATCTATTTCTGGTAAAGATTGTATCAAATCTTATCGCAAATTACTGATGAAAGAACAATCGTTTAAAGTCAGTTATTTACGATAGAGATTATATGAATTCTTTTCGTGAATTACTGATACGAATTTAATCGTTTACAATCATCTATTTTTGATAAAGATTGCATCAAATCGTATCGCAAATTACTGATGAAAGAACAATCGTTTAAAATTCGATAGAATCTTTATCGGAAACGTCAGATAAAACTTCATTCAATTACGATCCAAAAGCCACATTGGGTACGATAGAAAAATTTNTTATTCGAATATTTGACAACGCGGACGTTCGATTAAGCAAGCAGCAGTTATCCAAATATTCGATTATCCAAGTCATGAGATAAAATAAAGAAAAATGATACTTTAGGTATAAAAAATATGCCATATAAGTATTGAAAGCTTATTATCAGAGTGAAATTCAAGCAACAGCCAAATCACTGGAATTTAAGGAGGTTCACAAGCAAATCGAGGTAATGGTTAGAAAAATCTAAAATTTGGCGTATGAGTAGATTCTAGGTAAAAAATGACTTAGTTAAAATTTGGTGGATTTTCAGAGCGTGAGAAAAGAGTTATAAAGTGGTTTCAATATAAACGTTTTTCGCAAATATTTAAGTTCATGGTCAGACGACGTACAGTGACGTCCATAAATATTCGTACACATTTCGAAACGGTATAAAACTTTTAGTATTGGATCAAAGAACTTTATCTTCTGTGGAATTTTAGAGAGCTTAATTTACTACAGAATGTCTAACAAAAAATTAAAAAAATGTGATATTCATTGAAATCGCGAGGAAAGTAGTAAAGGACATGGTTTTTAAATTTGTTTATTAGGGTCTGTAATAAAAATTGGAAGTGTCTCGTTTGCAGATCTAAGTAAGTTATATGCATGTAGAAAGTTTCATAAAAATCGATCAATATTGCTATGTGCTATAAGCGATTAGAAATTTAAAAAATCGCAGTTCTCCACGACTTTCAGTCTTCGACTGGGATAAATTGAAGAATTTTTACATGTTTCGATGTGTCTAACTCTTTTATGGTTTCATGGATTTTTATGAAACTTTACACATTCATATAACACATTTAGATCTACAAACGGGATGTTCGAAATTTTTGCTAGAGCCACCAACAAAAAAGTTAAACATCATGATCTTTTCTTTTTTCTTCGCGATTTCAATGAATATCAAATTTTTTAAATTTTTTGTTAGACATTTTGTAGTAAATTAAGCTCTCTAAAATTCCACAAAAGATAAAGTTCTTTGATCAAAAACTAAAAATTTTATACCGTTTCGAAATATGTACGAATATTTATAGACGTCACTGTATATACATCAGATCGAAATTATAGATTGATAAATTTCCTACAACAATTATTCTTGACGTTTTTTACCTGCTAGCAACTGTTTTCAAGATAACACGCGGCAAAACTTCAAGTTTCCAAGAGAAAGGCGCACACATCATACTCTCGAAAATTTCGCTACGTAAAAAGTTCTACCGCGTGTTAAATTGAAAATAGTGTTCGCAGGGAAAAACGTCAACAGTGATTGTTATAGAGAATTGATCAATCTATAATTTCGATCCGGTGTATAGTATACGTTATCCTACCAACAGGAATTTAAACGATTTAACGAAAAACGATTTAAATTGAAACCTTTATAACTATTTTCCCACGCTCTGGAAGTTCATCAAATTTTAACTGAGTCATTGTTTAAATAAAATAAAATCTACTCATACGCCAAATTGTAAATTTTTCTAACTGTTAAATTGATTTGCATGTGAACCTCCTTAAGTTCCTCTAATTGTCTTATATCGCTGTAAATTAATTATCGCGGGATAGTCGCAGGTCATCGAGGGAAAAAATCTTATTTTATCCGCGAAAGGTCGGGAAGCACAGGAACGCCCCGAGGGAAAACGATTTGCGAGGAATCTCAGAAAATTTGCTCCCGCGACCTGGCCAGGACGTTTCGACTTAATCTCGACACAGAGTCGGCACTCCCATTTGTATACAGGACTCGTTCCACCCTTCACCATCGCCGCCAACTCGCTCGCTCGCCCGAGTCCTCTCTTTTTCTCTCTCGGCTTCACCCTCGGTGGCTCGAACGGCAAAAGGGTGGCTGCTTGAAAAAGGGTTGGAGGTGATTGCGTTCCCATTGACGCGGGTTTATAGAGTAGCTGAAGACGAACTGGGGCCAGAGGGGCTGGAACTGAACGACGACGGAGATGTGTGTACAGCACGACGGGTGTATGTATGCCGGGGTAGCAGCAGGTGCTCACTAGTTTCCTATCGTCCTTTCGGCGTACAATCCTTACAGATAACGCGTCGTTTGTAACTGTCACTGGGCCGAATGCGAGACGTCCGCGTCGCAAGCTCCTCTGCCGAAGAGCATGCGTACAAGAATCAAGCCTCGCACTATCATATAGTATTTCAAATTAAAAAGAGTTTCAAGTGAGAATCAGTTTTGAAATGTGCAACAAAAATGTACTAAAGGGGACATAAAATATTCGTACAATAGTTCTGCCTATTGTAGTTGCGTTCGTTTGAAACTGACGATTTCTGTGGACGCGGTCTGTTTGTAAAAACGAGGGACTGAAATGAGCAACAAAAGAATGGCCAAAAGGGGACATAAAATATTAGTACAATAGTTCTGTCTATTGTAGACGCGTTCGTTTGGAACTGACGACAGCTTCTGTTGGCAAAAACGAAGGGGGTTCGGTAGCTCTATTTTTCCGTAGAACGTTAACGGTGTTTGAGCAAGGCCCGGATTGGACTCGATGAGACGGTATGAGCGTAGATAACGCGGCCGAGGGGGNACAAAAGAATGGCCAAAAGGGGACATAAAATATTAGTACAATAGTTCTGTCTATTGTAGACGCGTTCGTTTGGAACTGACGACAGCTTCTGTTGGCAAAAACGAAGGGGGTTCGGTAGCTCTATTTTTCCGTAGAACGTTAACGGTGTTTGAGCAAGGCCCGGATTGGACTCGATGAGACGGTATGAGCGTAGATAACGCGGCCGAGGGGGATATATTCAGCACCGGTACAAATGACCGCGAAGTGATAAATAATGTAACGGAGCACGGTACTCGTGTTACGTGTCGGGGAAACGTATCGTTCCCATTACACGTACGCGTGTGCATCGGTATGGCTCTGTAACCGAGTAAACATCATACGATGCACGGACTATACTGTACGTACGTACTACCCTGGACCACACGCGGGAGGATTCTCGCGTTGGCGCGCGGAGCTTTTTCATGGTTCAGGTCGACAACCGTTCGATGCGTGTCCCACTCTAACAACTCTGTCTTCTAACGTTTTTCATAGGGTCGTTTATTCCGCGGAAATAAAATAATAGAAACGCAATAAATGGCTGACGGAAGAGGTACAAGTGTACTAGGTAGACCGCGAGGCGTGAATCAGCTTAGATTATTCTGTTGATAAAAGCTCGATCGAAAGTCTTTTTAACTGAAATAACACGGTTCAAAGAGAGAGCTTTAAGGATGTATGGGCGATGTACGCTAGTAACAATTATTCTTAGCCAGTCCCTGCGTATGTGTGCGTCCCCTAGCGGAACACATTGAAATTTCGATATATACATACAGAATGGGACAGTGAAGTTTAGCCAGCACCTGCGTATGTGTGCGTCTCCTAGCGAGACATATTGAATTTTCGATATGAACATACATATTGAAATTTGAGGGGCTGGTTAAACTTCATTGTCCCATACCGTACGTATTGAAATTTCAGTGTGTCCCGCTAGGAGACGCACACATATGCAGGGGCTGGCTAAGAATAATTCTTACTAGCCGTACTTAAACGATACTAGCACGTTGAATTTGTTATATCATAGACTCTTATTGCTATTAAAAAGCTACCTGCAAACTTTTTAATCAATTAATTGGTTTTTTGAAAAATTATAGTGATTTAAAATTTGCTTATGGTAATCAGCAATAATCCAAGGAATATTTTACATTTATCTCGAAAATAACCCAGAAAAAACAATAAGAAACTCTTGAAAAAAGTTCATATCGAATCGCCAGTGTTTTATAAACAAATTCCTGAAAAAATAATCATCATTCATGGACTTTAAAGAAAGTTATTGATTAAAATATAATAAAAAATTACAAATTCATCGAGTAAAAGATGGAAACGTGCCACCACGATCATTAACATAGTTACGAATACTGATATATGTATATAGATATAACTGAGGTACATGTACATGCATGATCATGTGCATGGGTTACATACAAAAGTACATACACTTTTGGGATTGACTGTATAGCCAATACATCCTTAAGATGACTGCACCAAATCTTTTGACAATCCTTTTGTTCCAGAATTGTCAATTTTTCAATTTCAAATTTTTCAATTTCAAATTTTTATAGATAAGTCTACAATTCTTTATATCCATTTATTAAGAGACACTGTGATGAATTCGACAAGTATAAAACGTGTTTTTTCTTAATTTAAACCAAAGAAATGTAAAACATAAATCCAATGTAGAACAAAGCATCGAATTAAGCTAAGAATCGCTACGTCCTTTTTGACGTTCAACTGAAAGTCTTTTTAGTTAAAATAACATGGTTCTAGGAGAGCTTTAAGACGATTGCACCAAATCTTTTGACAATCGTTTTTTTTCGGAGATTTAGACACCTTCAGATTTTTATAGGAAATCTACAATGCATCACATCCATTTTTTAGGAAACATTATAATAATTTCGACGAGCATAAAACATGTTAACGTCTTGGAAGGACGTCTGTACGCTAGGAAAACTTCCGGAGCCCAATTAGAAAAAACCAGACCCTGACCCTCCATCAATGTTTCCGACCCAAGCATTCAGTAATAAACAACCATAAGCTTATCGNCTGCGTATGTGTGCGTCCCCTAGCGGAACACATTGAAATTTCGATATATACATACAGAATGGGACAGTGAAGTTTAGCCAGCACCTGCGTATGTGTGCGTCTCCTAGCGAGACATATTGAATTTTCGATATGAACATACATATTGAAATTTGAGGGGCTGGTTAAACTTCATTGTCCCATACCGTACGTATTGAAATTTCAGTGTGTCCCGCTAGGAGACGCACACATATGCAGGGGCTGGCTAAGAATAATTCTTACTAGCCGTACTTAAACGATACTAGCACGTTGAATTTGTTATATCATAGACTCTTATTGCTATTAAAAAGCTACCTGCAAACTTTTTAATCAATTAATTGGTTTTTTGAAAAATTATAGTGATTTAAAATTTGCTTATGGTAATCAGCAATAATCCAAGGAATATTTTACATTTATCTCGAAAATAACCCAGAAAAAACAATAAGAAACTCTTGAAAAAAGTTCATATCGAATCGCCAGTGTTTTATAAACAAATTCCTGAAAAAATAATCATCATTCATGGACTTTAAAGAAAGTTATTGATTAAAATATAATAAAAAATTACAAATTCATCGAGTAAAAGATGGAAACGTGCCACCACGATCATTAACATAGTTACGAATACTGATATATGTATATAGATATAACTGAGGTACATGTACATGCATGATCATGTGCATGGGTTACATACAAAAGTACATACACTTTTGGGATTGACTGTATAGCCAATACATCCTTAAGATGACTGCACCAAATCTTTTGACAATCCTTTTGTTCCAGAATTGTCAATTTTTCAATTTCAAATTTTTCAATTTCAAATTTTTATAGATAAGTCTACAATTCTTTATATCCATTTATTAAGAGACACTGTGATGAATTCGACAAGTATAAAACGTGTTTTTTCTTAATTTAAACCAAAGAAATGTAAAACATAAATCCAATGTAGAACAAAGCATCGAATTAAGCTAAGAATCGCTACGTCCTTTTTGACGTTCAACTGAAAGTCTTTTTAGTTAAAATAACATGGTTCTAGGAGAGCTTTAAGACGATTGCACCAAATCTTTTGACAATCGTTTTTTTTCGGAGATTTAGACACCTTCAGATTTTTATAGGAAATCTACAATGCATCACATCCATTTTTTAGGAAACATTATAATAATTTCGACGAGCATAAAACATGTTAACGTCTTGGAAGGACGTCTGTACGCTAGGAAAACTTCCGGAGCCCAATTAGAAAAAACCAGACCCTGACCCTCCATCAATGTTTCCGACCCAAGCATTCAGTAATAAACAACCATAAGCTTATCGACTCAATAGCATCAAATTAAAAACACGATATGTTACGGTTAGTGTCCTTCAACATAACACATTCATTTTGGTTATAAACATTATTAAATAATTCAATAGTAACATTAGATATACACATAGTACACGAATTTATGATTTATTGGATTCTAAATAAGTATGAAGCATCTCAAATTTCTACATAATCAATTTATAAATACAACTTAACAATAAACCAGTTTAGGTAACAAATTGCGATAATGAACGCGTTTGATATTAGAACAACAATATTGCATTTCTAGATTAAATTTGCATATCCATTATGCTCTGAAATGACCATAATTGTAGAATAATTAGTAGTAACAGATTGCCAGATGCCGAGTCGTTACACCTGCGCATACATCATTATCGGAAATTACTTATGTTGGAGCATCATATCGACACGATTTAGCAGGCGGAATAATTCCCGTGCGACCATCATTTCCGTGTTCCTGCGTCCGTATACGTGTACACATGTACACGCTTCTTTGACCGCGGAAAATAATGTGGCATGACTACAAGAACCTTTCTTGATTCGTTGCCAGATACCTAATTTACGGCCGCAGCGTGCACACCGTTGGGAGCCTCTGCGTGTCGCATAGAAATTCGCTGCGCACCGACTGACAACTAAATCTTGATGCGATCGCCACGCCTGGCGTAGACAGAGCATTGTAACGCTCAAGCGTTTTCGTTTAATCAAAATCTAATAATACCTGTTTTTCGAACCTAATTAGCGATGCTAATTAAACGTCACAGCAGAATCTGTGGCATCGTTCATTAACATGTCGAGATTCAAATATTACGTTAACTATTTTTTTTTTACATTGTTTTTATATAATTTTGTTGTCTACGTCCTAGAATTGTATTATAGTACGACCATCCACATCGCTAATTAAAAAGTCGTAACAGAATTTGTGACATTATTCATTATCATGTCGAAATCCAAATTACGTCAGTTCCTTTCTTTTGACTGGTTTACATTATTTTTATTTAATTTAATTGTCAAGATCCTAGAATTGAATATGTATACTAGGTACTAGTATTCTCATCACCGTCAGTCACTCCCATTAATATTCGGACACACTTCAAAACGGAATAAGTTTTTTAATATTGAGTCAACTAACTTCATTTTTTGTGGATTTTTAAAAGGCTCAGTCTATGGAACTCGGATACTGGAATAGCGTCTAGCTCGTCAAAAATTGGGAAAGGTCAGCCTCATTAATTAGTTTACACACCTTGTATAATAAGATCTAAATGTTTTCACCAGAAAGTTTCCATTGAATAAATTCAAAGCGACTTCTGTATTCCTTTTTTGCGAATTGATCGACGCACGCGTTTCTTGGCACTATCTTGGCTGACTTGCGATCGGGAAATTCAAAGTGGCGCGGCGTAAGAATGAAGGATTTTAAGCAGCCACGGTGAACGAAATAATGCGACAGGAGAAATTCAACTCGAGTTACGTCTGGCCACGATAAGAAGCAGCAAGCTATTCGTTTCAAAGAATAAACCTATCTTATCTGCGTTGGAGATATCACACCAGATTCGAATTGCTTTGCGCGAACCCTATACTGCTGATCAATTGTAACAAGAACAGTACGAGGGAAACTATTGAACTATTGAAATATCACATCATGATCAAATAGATAATACTACTAATAATGGAGTAGAGATAAAAAAACTGTTGAAGCATGATTGAAATAAATAAAATACCGTACTACATATTAATAATTAAGAATAGATAAAATCACATGAAACAAAAAATAGATGAAATCACACTTGATCGATGCATTTTGTTACAAATTTATGCTTTACCCTACTTCAATATGCGATATTGCAATTACAGTGACTCCCATTAATATCCGGACACACTTCAAAACGGAATAAGTTCTTTAATATGGAGCCAACTAACTTAATTTTTTGTGGGCTTTTAAAAGGCTTAGTTTACTATGTAATGTGTAACAAACTATTAAAATAAATTACTATTTGTCAAAATCTCGAAGAAAAAAGAGAAGATCATGATGTTAAACTTTTTTGTTAGAGGCTCTAGCAAAAATTTGAAACATCCCGTTTGTAGATCTAAAAGTGTTATATGAATGTATAAAGTTTTATAAAAATCCATGAAACCATGAAAGAGTTAGACATATCGAAACATGTAAAAATTCTTCAATTTATCCCAGTCGTAGATTGAAAGTCGTGGAGAACTGCGATTTTTCCAATTTCTAATCGTTTATAGCGCATAGCAATATTGATCGACTTTTATGAAACTTTGTACATGCATATAACTTACTTAGATCTGCAAACGAGACAATTCCAATTTTTATTACAGACCCTAATAAAAAAGTTAAAAACCATGTCCTTTACTATTTTCCTCGCGATTTCAATGAATACCAAGTTTTTTAAATTTTTTGTTGTACATTCTATAGTAAATTAAGCTCTCTAAAATTCCACAGAAGATAAAGTTCTTTGATCCAATACTAAAAGTTTTATACCGTTTCGAAATGTGTCCGAATATTAATGGAAGTCACTGTATGTTAGGAAGACGGGAGTTAACATCGTATTTGTACTTGGAGAACTGTTTTTCGTATCCGACAATGGAATACGGAATACGTTAATAAGAAACCGTATTTAACACTCAGACGATGAGAGGGAAGTTACAAATACATGACAGAGACCGAAACTGAATGAAGAACCTCAGATTATTTCTCGTCATTGTCTAAACAATCTCAAATGGTGAGAACCATACACAACGACGAAAAACAAAAAAGGAATTGATTATCTCTGAATACTTCTCTGAGACAGATTGAATAAATTTTTGTAATGAGTATCGTTTTTAATTTCATTTCTCTTACCAGGGGTAGTTTATTGCTGCGCAAAAAACGTCTGAATCATCGACTCGTCCCTGTTTAAACAATTCCAAATGGTGGGAACCGTACATGACGACGAAAAACAAAAAAGGAATTGATTATCTCTGAATACTTCTTTGAGACAGATTGAATAAATTTTTGTAATGAGTTTCGTTTTTAATTTCGTTTCCCTTACCAGGGGTACTTTATTGCTGCGCAAAAAACGTCTGACTCCTCGACTCGTCCTTGTTTAAACAATTCCAAATAGTGGGAACCGTACACGACGATGAAAAGTGAAAGAGGGTCCGGTTATCTCTGAATACTTTGAGACAGATCGGATAAACATTTTCTAACGGCCCTCGTTTTTAATTTCATTCCTCTTACATGGGACGGTTTATTGCGGCAGAAAAAACGTCTGAATCCTGGGGTGTAATAAAATATTGGCATCGGGTACAAGTCAGTTCTGTTTCTTCGAGGTTCATCCGCCCTACGGCTAGACGCATAAACCATAAAGACACGTGCTACCTATGAAAGTCCCTGGCAAATGTACGAGCACCGTGGAATCCACGTGGGAGAAACGAGCCGCGTTTTCTTTCATGGAAACGCCGTCGATTCTATCGGTTCCTTCCTCCCTTTTTCGTGTACGTATGTATGGATATGTGTTACATACATACAGTGTACGCTGTACACGTATATCTGCTCGATCCGGATGTAGGAGAAGACTGTGACAGGGAAACGATATTGGGGAGCATATGGTAATGGTGCAATTCGATTGAAAAACGATACGAATCCTCCTACAACACTGGTAATTCTTTCCCTCTTATAACGTAATCGATGACCCGGGTGCGGCTAATAACAACGAAATACTGTTCCGAATGCGCTTTCGCTTTTTTCTATTCTATTGCGAGATAAATCTTGTTCCCACGCTCACAAACAATTCTCAAATTGTGATTCTATGTACTGCTAGATTCACTCCGAGATATTAAATTATCCAAAGGGTACGGACTGGTAATTATTTCCCTTTTATTAGGCAATCGATGACCCAGGTGCGGCTAATAACAACGAAATACTGTTCCGAATGAGCGTTTCGTTTTTTTTCTACTCCACTTGGAGATAAATCTTGTTCCCATACTTACAAACAATTTTCAAATAGTGATTTTATGCACTCATGAATTCGCTTCGAGTTATTAAATTATTCGAAGGGTACGGACTGCCCCCTTCCCCTTCTTCCCATTTTATAAGATAATCGACGATTCATCTGCGATTAATAGTAAAGAAATAATGTTCTGAATGAGCGTTTTGTTTTTTTCTACTCTATTTGAAGATAAATCTTATTCCCACGCTCACAAACAATTCTCAAATTGTGATTCTATGTACTGCTAGATTCACTCCGAGTTAATAAATTATCTAAAGGATAAGGGAGTAACTATTGCTCTTCCCTCAACATGTCTACGTACCTAGTTCATATTTTGAATGTTTTCACTTGTTTTATCCTGAATCGGTAATTTCTGAAACGTACAGCGGAGGTCGGAAGCTGTTTTCGCCCAGAATTTCACAGAGGCGATACGTATTGGAAATATTTTTGTAACGAATGGGTTTTAACAATAAAGTCCCATGTACGTGTCGTATGGAACCATTTTGAACAATTTCAAACTCGTCTGTCAGCACTTCGCCCGGACGTACATGCATACAAGCGTGTGTGAGGGGACTTGATGGACGCATATCGATCACGCGAAATGTAAACAACCAGTGAGAGAATAGAAAATATAATTCTTCCGTGCTGCATCTCAAAACCATGAACCGCTGAAATATAACGATACACGACTGGTTCCATAGTCTATTGAAATTCCAATCTCGGTTACGATTTTTTTCCCCTCGAAAATAACAATATTGTTAGTTATTCGCAATATAAATAAATATGGGGATTAGGCGGTCTACTTCCAATGAATTTCGAAATGCCTTATCAAGGATCATATTAAAGAACATGGATTTCTTTATACATTTTTTCACAGTCAGGGTTCCTGAGATATTTGCAGAAATATATTTAATATTATGTATTGTGTTTTTTAAACTTTTGCAATTTTCTCTTACAAGGATTAATTAATTAAATTATATTAATTTGCATATTTATATTTCGTTTCTTTTTATAATGTAAGACATGGAGAATTAATTTTATTTAAACATTAGAGAGAACAGTGTACTACATGATTTACACTTTACAAAAATTAAAATTATTCAATTTTAAAATTAATATTGAGAATAACAAATTTTGAAAGTAATGAATAATTTCGAACTTAACTGTTTATATATCAACGTCGAAGTCAATAAATATAGATCTCCTAAATTCCATATCTACCATATAAAATTGTAATAGTTTATATTTAAGTGAGTTTATTTACTTTTTAACGTAAGTATTTTTTATATAAATGAGAATAATTAATACGATAATAAAATTAGGAATCTCATGATAGAAATCTGTACGTGTTCGTTGTAGCAACTTTGCCAAGAATATTCTTGATGCCCAAAAACATCGAAACATAAGACATCGAGTCTCAAGCTTAAAGCGAACTTCAGCAGGAAAGCCGTTCTCTTATATTCGTTTTTAGTTATTACAGTTGCAAAAATCCATTACTAACCAATAATACTGTGATATATAATTTACCTCAGACGTCATAGATAGCTTGACGTGAACAGTGTACGTACTTCCTGTGTTTCATGAATTATATCTCTGCGTATCGATCCATCGATATTTTTATATCCGACGGCTTTGCAGTTAAAATTGTATACGAACTTACCTAGAAAGAAAAGAAAGATAGTTTTATTATGATTATAACAAGAAAGACAGAAATGGAACAAAACTATTGCCTATTATTTGCTGAGAATTTTTTCTAAAATTTTCTTCTGAAACATCTATAAGATTAGTAGTTTGTCTTCATAATTTGTAATGGCGCGTTCGCTATAGGTCGTACCACCGACGAGGAACAAACGTATCACCGATATCGAGAAAATGCGCATTCCCCTGTGCGTTACATAACCGGAAGCTACAATACACATTCGCTGAAATGACGTTCGTCGCGAATTTACCAACTTCCCTCAGCCCCGTGTGCTATTTATTCTTTCGCGGCTATATGTATAAGAGAAGAACAAATAGCAACGAGACGGAGTCTGTGTGGCTATTCTATGTATTTAACAGAAAGGGACCGCATCGGAGAACCGATCGATCGGCCATCGTTTCACTTTTAACATTTCAACAATTCAAACAGATACGGAGTTTCCATCCCGCGCGTAAGATCGATACATTTGACGGATTTCGACGGCCATTAACCGACGTATCGATACTGTTTTTACTTCCCCACGTCATCAGCTTCCGAAAAATCAATCAACGGAAGCAATCAATCCCCACCTTCCTTTCCGTATTCTCAAAGAGTATCGAATTTCCTACGAAATGGCCTTCTTCCCCTTTGGTCGACTTTAATCAAACGACAAACTACACGTCGCTTGTTTATATATACGCATGTATACGTATGTATATGTATATGCATGTATATGTATATCGACGAACATCTAGGTGTAATTAATGCGCGACGCAACTGCCGCAAAGTGTCGTATCCGACGAAATGAATCGTCGTGGCTCGGCAATAATTATTATAATGGAGCAGCAGGTGGCACGGCATTGGGTAATTCCCCGCGATACGTTTTAAGCAAATGCGGCCCGCGTTCAATATCTCGGCTCGGCGCGGTGTAATCGGTCGTCAAGGATCACCGGCTATTACGCGGCGAACGTCGAGGATCTTACCCTATCGCCGAAAACGGATCGTCCCTCGTGCCTCGGCTGGCCTCGTTGAATCGTGTTCCGCAAAATTAAAAACGCGAGTCACAGGCATTCGTACGTACGTACCCTGAAAACGCTAGTGATACGTCGAAGCGTGGCGGTTCTCGTTAAGTTCGCCTCGAAATAATTAAGGGTAGTACCTGACGGTACGTACGAGTGTACATGGAAATAGGATCGCTTCGACGGTCGGACGTGTGTGTGCGGGTGGCGCGTGCACGTATACGGGTTCGTGGATCCACACGGGGCAATCGAATCTCGGCGCTCGCATCGTTGTCGGTGGGAAGGGTCGTTCGCGAAGGGGGCGAGGGGCGCGGCGCCGCGGAAGAGGGCTGAATTTGGGGTGCGGCACATAACAAGCGTGGCTAACGAGGTACAGCAGATTTTATGGCCAGATGGAGATGATGCGATATCCGCGATTGATGCTATACAGGGGGGAGTAGTACTCCAAGCAGGGCTTCCTCTCCGCAATGAGATGGATTCGACGCGGCGTTCTCTCATTATGACGTACGCCATCGTCGCTACCCGCAGAGAACGCCGCAACGCGCGCGGAAGAGGCTATAAAGATATTACGCTCGAATTATCACAGGCCACGGGACAGTAATTATTTTTCGAACGCCGGGAAATGATGCCGGGACCCTTATCCGTGAGGCCGTTAGCCAGCTACGGGGCAAACCCTCCTCTACACGGGATTACTATGACGTATGGAAGTATGGACGTATGTAGCTATAAAGCAATCAGAAATTAGAACTCTGTGTATAATTGAAGAGTTCACGACATGACCGTTCGTTGCACCGAACTGAATTATTTCAGGGTCACGTCAATATCAAGGTGACAGTTTGTTGCCCTGACCTCTTTGATTTACCAGGATTAACAATTTTAACAAAACATGTTTTATGAATCATGAATCATGGCACGAATTTAAACATATGAAAATAAAATAAAAAAACATATTGAAATTTCAGTTTGTCCCGCTAGGAGACGCACACATACGCAGGGGCTGGCTAAGAATAATTGTTACTAGCCGTACTTAAAAGATACCAGCATGTTGAATTTGTTATCATAGACTCTTATTTCTATTAAAGAGCTACCTGTAAAATTTTAAATCAATTAATGAGTTTTTTGAAAAATTATAGTGACTTAAAATTTGCTTATGGTAATCAGCAATAATCCAAGGAAAATTTTACATTTATCTCGAAAATAACTCAGAAAAAACAAGAAGAAACTCTTGAAAAAAGTTCATATGGAATCGCCAGTGTTTTATGAACAAGTTTCTGAAAGAATAATCATCATTCATGGACTTTAAAGAAAGTTATTGATTAAAATATAATAAAAAATTACAAATTCATCGAACAAGGTTCACAATTTTAACAAAACATGTTTTATGAATCACGAATCATGACACGAATTTAAACATTGAATGGAATCGAACTTGCAGGAAGTATTTGCTATGCTACTATTTATACTATTTATTGAATACCAGTATTGAATTGAGATTTATTATTGGAATCATGTGCATGAAACTAAATTGGATTGGAATAAAAATGGCGTCATGATCATTGGAAGCCATCAGGATGGATTATAAGGGCAGGTTCCTTAAATTCTCACAGACCACAGCACATTGCTTATTTTTCGAATGATGCTGGGTCATCGGTGAGGCAGGAAGGCAGCTATGAGCTAAACCCTTCTCTCCATCGGATTACTATGAACTTGTACGCAACTATGTACGTAATTATGGAGCAATATGAAATTGGAATTCCAGGTATAGTTGAGCAGGCTTAACAATTTTAGGACAAGCTTCAATAAAACATGAATCACGATAGTATGAATTATTTGGAATGAATATGAATGTAATTACAGTTACAAGAAATATTTACTACGTTAGAATCATTGAACACCAAAATTGAATTGAAATTCCGTAATGGAATCACAAAGATTGAACAGAAAAGGATTAGGATAAAAATGGCGTAATGAGTATTGGAAGCCATCGGAATGGATTATAGAGACACTACCCTTAAATTGTCACAGACCACAGGATAGTAATTAATTCCCGAACGCCGGAAACGAACGCGGGAGCCCATTGATAGACACGGGACAAATCCAGTTCTCTCCCTGGGATTATTACGACGTATCGGACACGCCTATGAAGGGAGTCTGCTTTGTGGCCGCAAGTCGGCGCACGTTCAAAAGCACGAATGAGATTCTAATGGGCGAACAGATTGTAGGATTTTGCGGTTACAAACGCTCAGTTTCGGGATCGTTCAGACGGGGTGAGAATTAACCGTGAGGGTAAATTAGTACTTCATGAAATAATAAATAGGAATTTCAGAACAGCTATTTCCTTAAAGAAATACCTCGTCTTATATGATTTTATACTACAGTTGTTTACTCTTGTCATTCTAGATCTCATTGACATTAGATTTACGGACATTTCTTATACAACGTGTCCCAGAAAAAATAATAGAGGGAATTCAATAATACAGCGAAAAAGAATAATTCTAGACGTGTTTCTGAACAACAGTTTCCTTTGGCAAAATGCAAAATGAAGCATGGCGTTTGAATTACACCATATGAAAATCTGTAAAATCAGAAAAGTTGGAAGAAATATAATTTCGGTATATATTTATCCCATAAAATGGAGAATAGTCAGTAAAAATGAAAGAAAATAAGTATAAACGGTTTTTTGTAATTTTCCTCGTGGAATTCGGAATGCGTGAAAATGATGCGGCTCGTAAACCTATTGTTAATTGCAATGGACAGTATAAAGCATTTCTTTTAACTGTTATCTCGTTGCAATATCTCTAACCTATTGCTCCGATGCATTGGCTTGCCACGTTTGTCAGACCGTAAAGTTGGTTCTACGAACGTATTAAACGTACGTGTGTCAATGCAACGAACAAAAATTTGGCAAACATTTTTTGCGTATGTTTTCTCTGTACCAGACGAAACTGTTTCCATGCGCACCGCCGGCTTTGTGTCCAATTGAAAGAAAAAATCGAATTCCACGTAATCTAGTGTATTCAAAGAACTTTTCAATAACCAAATTTTTGTTCGAACGTCAGGCACAAGTATGGGAGCTGATGAGAAAGGAACAGAAATTTTTCAGCACACAGAAGCGTGAATTCCTTTTTTTTTAATTTTTGGAGATCTATCGGAGTTTGATGGACGGTAGTTACTGCAATCCGTGATCCCGATTTATTCTACTTCTATTAAAAATTTAAAACACAGAAATAAAGATAATATAAATAAAAAATTAAAATTCTAAAATTAGAGGTTAAAGTTTCGATGGACTCCTATAAATCGTTTGCAAGCTGGGATCATATATCGTAGAAGATATTTATTTAAATATTAATGTAAAAGAAATCGCTCGAATTCAATTTAGATATTTTTCTTCATTTCGAATTTATAATCACGGTAAAACAAATGGGCAATTTTCATTACCAGAATTTCCATTCATAAATATGCAATGTACAGAAACGCGCGTGCATTACGTCCCGCAATAATTTCCGGCAGCTTGGTTTTCTTTTTCGCACAAGCGCATCACACGTCTTGACAACTTAGCGGATTTAACGTAAACTCGAGAAGGCGTGGAGATAAATCCCTCGCTTTCTTCCCTCCGTCGCGAATGAATAAAAGTTCATTTAGATGTGCTGTGGACAAACTGAATGGAGGCACTCAATTTCGGACTCATAATACTTTATCCTTTGTCCTTATTTCTGATTATTACGTATACATATATACATATTTTTAATTATGTGTATAAATTAATAATCAGAAACAATATGTATTATCATCTATACTACATGTATATTATATTATTGTAAATTATTTTCATAAAGTATCCAAACTTGCCCAATTTTTTACCTTTGCATAAAAAAATTAGCTTTTCTTAGAGATTATATTATACTTATGTAACTAACAATCCACGAGGAGTTTAGTGGGACTGATCTTGTCTAACCAATCATCTCTTTGACCTCGGATATATTCAACAATGTGCAAAAATTTTGAATTTTGTCCTATTAAAAAGAATCCTGAATCCTAGAAAAAAAAATAAAATGTGGGTATTCGGTTACTGAACGAGGAAAAATTTTACGGATGGAGATTCTGTCAGCCAAAATAAAATAAAATTGTGTTCAAGGATCTATTTATTAGTTATAAGCTCTTATGAATTGCACCTATTGGAAAACCTTCCTACAGCCAGTAATTCTTAACACGGGAATTCTAAATGCTAATATAACTCGTAGCGCTTATCATCGTATATGTTGCATTTGGAGAACACTGTTAATTCGAGAATCGTCACCTCCTGGGTGACAAAATACAACGTGCCCAACGTAACAATTTTTGTATTCTTAACTTTTGTTCTTTTTCTAGTTGGCAGAATCGTCCTTTATATTTTATCCCAGTAGCTGAACACTCTGTATAAATAGGCAAAGTCCTGTGCTTATATGAGCCGCGTGCTTGATTAGTTGGGAACGAATTTACAAATAGCTCGCTGACTCCTCGTTCGGCTTTCACACTAGTGGGAAATCATTAATATATAAAAAAGGTCCGCAGAGTGTCTTTTATCTATTTTTATATTATTATATCTATTTTATACATTTTATTTATTTTATATCATTCGGATTTTATCCTCCGGTTAAAAACACATGTTTACCGTGTACCTCTATAATGCTTATCTCCTACATTTTTCTTTTGCGCTATTAATTTTTTATACCACGAGATTATACACGCGTCCAATCCCGTGTCGCGGAAAATAAGCATAATCCCAACCTGTACGCGGCCAACATGTGTTTTTAATCGGATGTTAAAAATCGGGTAATGTGGAAAGGCTCGTAGCGCGCACGTATGTATGTTGCTCGCGGGGGCATCGCATCGAAATGATTTTCTCTCGGGTTACACGCCTCGATTTATGTACAGCGGCGAGAAAACTCGACGTTCCGCTGCGGATTTCTGGCGTGCAGAAACTTTTAAGCGGAAAATGCGAGTCGGACATGAAAGGGATGGTACTAACGCGGAATGTCGAACTTACCATATTCTATTCCCCTCTCTCTCTCTCTCTCTGACGCCCATCTCTTTTATTTTTTTTTTAAATTCATCGCTATGTTAAAATATTAATCTGCCTTCATACATTGCATTTTTTTATACATACAGTGACTCCCATTAATATCCGGATACACTTTAAAACGGAATAAGTTCTTTAATATGGAGCCAACTAATTTAATTTTTTGTGGGCTTTTAAAAGGCTTAGTTTACTATGTAATGTGTAACAAACAATTAAAATAAATTACTATTTGTCAACATTTCGAAGAAATACGAAAAGACCATGATGTTAAACTTTTTTGTTAGAGGCTCTAGCAAAAATTTGAAAGATCCCGTTTGTAGATCTAAAAGTGTTATATGAATGTATAAAGTTTTATAAAAATCCATGAAACCATAAAAGAGTTAGACATATCGAAACATGTAAAAATTCTTCAATTTATCCCAGCCGTAGATTGAAAGTCGTGGAGAACTGCGATTTTTTCAATCTCTAATCGCTTATAGCGCATAGCAATATTGATCGACTGTTATGAAACTTTGTACATGCATATAACTTACTTAGATCTGCAAACGAGTCACTTCCAATTTTTATTACAGACCCTAATAAAAAAGTTAAAAACCATGTCCTTTACTATTTTCCTCGCAATTCCAATGAATACCAAGTTTTTTTAATTTTTTGTTACACATTCTATAGTAAATTAAGCTCTCTAAAATTCCACAGAAGATGAAGTTCTTTATTCAATACTAAAACATCCAATACTAAAAATCTTATACCGTTTCAAAATGTGTCCGAATATTAATGGAAGTGACTGTATATGTATTAAATTGTACTTCTATTTACAAATGTTTTATATTCTATTTCATCTGAAATTAGCAGAAGCAATTTCAGATTAAAAGCCTCCTATGAATCTATCTCTTAAAAAACTGAAGACTATGTGTAGTCTGTAAGTATGTGTAAGAAGAGTATATATGAAGGAGTAGGAGGAAAGTATATTAGAAAAGTTGAAGCAAATCGCCCCATCGTATCGAGGAGGGCGATTCTGGTGGCGAGCGATATGTCCATCAACGTGGCCGAAAACGTGAGTCTATCGCCTCGGTGGAACTTAGGTACACATCATCGTTCGATGAGGGTGGACCAGGCGAAAGAGATAGGGCGGCGGACCGGGAGGGGTTGACGGCCGCGTAGCCGAAGAAACGGGAGATAGATAAAGGGGAGAGTGAGGATCGTGTTATGTACTTTGGGAAGTATTCAGTAAAAACAATGAGACCCGACAAAAGGTCCTCTGTTATTCAGCGAAACGCGAAGCGGCGCTGGTAGGTAGGCAGTCCACAATAATATGGACGCAATTACACGGGGCAATTCAGAAAGTCGCCAAGCTGAACTTTCGCATAAAACGGTTCTACATACAATTTACTTTAGAGAGCAAAGGAATATTTTACTTTCATGAAAAATAGCTTTATGGAACTGCACTTTGACGCGGACGAAAGTTCCACGCGACGGTTGAATAGCGAGTGGATTATTAAATTTCACGAACAATGGTGATGAATTTAATATTATTGTTCTGTCAAGCGTGGACATACCTAACTCACAGTTTAATTGTACGAGTAGATTTCAAAATGAACCCAGGGCGACATCGAATGATAACAATCTTTGTATGATAATTAAATTCCTAATGAAATTACAAGCTGTTTTTAAATAAATCAAAACATTCGACAACAACTACCTATTATTAATATTAATCGATTTGCCACAGACGTGAAAGTAACGAATATTGGTATTATGGAGGTTCGGGCGTGATATGGATTACGATAAAAATTTCTCAAAAAATTCAGTGTTGCAAAAGAGTGCAATTAAAAGACATTTGAAAAGTTTTGGTTGAATCAACTCGTAGGTTTATGAGAAAACAATTCTTAAAGTTGCTAAAAATACATGAGCTTTAATGTAATTAATGTATAACGTATGAAATAATAATAAAAAATGATAAAATTTTTTTACAATATTCAGCAATATTTTTAACAACGATACACAAAAATTTATGTACTTTGACTCATTAGATTTTTAGTACTTAACAATAATATTGCATCATATGCAACGAATATAACCAATCTGGCAATCAAATAAATAAAAACGCGATGCCAACACTGTACAGTGTGAGACACTTAAGCTCCGCCTTCAACGCCTACACGTGACCAAAGAGCGGCAATTCTAAAGCACTGAATATAAATGGTGTACAATAGACAGTATAACTAAGCCCTTAGAAATTTCAAATTTTTCTTTTTCCGTTCTTTTTCAAACTGTGGATCTAGTATATTTGTTAATTAAACTTTCTTTTACGTATTCAAAATGAAGGATATTTTAGAACGTAAAAGGATGAAAGAGGATTTTGTCATAAAATGAAATACTATATATTATTGAGTTCTTAACTAATATCTTATTTTCTAATTTAAAAATATTGAACACTTTTTCTGCTATGCTACATATTTTAAAAGTACATATTCTTGGATACCGTAGAGCTCCACAACTTTTTTTATGTATGAAATTAGAATTTGCAGGTGTACAATCATTTAGCAGTGTACGACACGTCTATACGTCTCCTATACGTGTGAACCTACACTGATTTGCACGTTTAGTTCTGCCAAATTTTAGGTGTTCATCATGATGGCGATGCCAGTAGACATGTTGGCTCTCGTTTTCCTAGCGGACCAGCAGTCCAGGTATATACCATATAGTCAAAGGTTTCTTCCATTGTTTATTCTGCTGCGCGATCTGTTGATCCGGGAACGTCGTCATCGTAGCGTCANCTTAAGTATCCATGTATTTATGTATGTACTTATTATCCATCCAGTCTAGAGTCAACCCCTTTGCCTTTCACCCCGCAACATACTGCCCGAACTTTCTTAAATCACAGGTCCGTGAACTCCGGTGATGGGAGTAATATCACTAATGAAGCCCAGGTACTCTTCGAAAATCGACCACCAGGTCGCACATCATTATAAACGGGCGCAAGTCACTGTTTATTCCTTTGACTATATGTACCTGGACTGCCAGTTGCATAGGCTGCCCATGTTAAAAACGCGATGCC
>SMSR01010123.1:9259-20594 GCA_019453355.1 Ceratina japonica
ATTTTTCTAACTAAATAATGCATATTTTGATTGTTTGTAATATTAAAACGTACTATGTATTAATATTATTGAAAACAGATGCAATTTTAAAAGAGGTGTTTGACAGACGTCAACCAAAATTATTGGAAAATTCATATTCTCGTGAACTACTCGACTTTGAAGTGTTTTAAAGTAATTATAAATTTCATTATTGCTATTTATTTTGTTTAAATTATTATTATCAAATAAGAAAATAATTAAAGAAATTCTTTTATTTCGTCTAATACGATTAAAAAATTCATAATTAATGATTTTAATAAAAATCCGCAGTATTTGGGGCATCTACAGTAATTGGCACACTTATCCTATATATTAATTATCTTTTTATCTCGAGAATCTTGCCAAAGGAGTGAAATTGAACACTGAAT
Organism: Ceratina japonica; assembly: GCA_019453355.1. Taxonomy (NCBI): domain Eukaryota; kingdom Metazoa; phylum Arthropoda; class Insecta; order Hymenoptera; family Apidae; genus Ceratina; species Ceratina japonica. The sequence continues at coordinate 9,667 of SMSR01010123.1, forward strand.
TTAATATTGAATCACTTTTTTAACCAAACATTTTGGGTTCGTTTCATAAACTGGAGGCTCGTGCATGATCGACGTTCAGAATAAGTGAGTGATCGAAACATCCTATTTATCCTTTACGTAAATGAATCTGAAACTTGCTCTCTGTTGTATTATGTTAAGAACTCGGTTACGACACCGAAAAAGGCGATCGGCAATTCTGAAAATTCGGGGCCGATTCGGTATTAGGCATCGCGTATAGATAACCGAGGGAACCGACGATAGGGAGGCGACACCCTCGCGTGGGGTTGCACGCGTGCTCTCCGCAACCCCCGGGGTGAGAGTAAATCGACTAAACATATACCTTCCGGTTCGTTTAACCCGGGAATATGTTTTAGATTTAGTTGGACCTTAGGCGCTCGATAAGTCGGCCAATTAGGTTCGCCGAAGAGATTCAACGATTTCGATTATCTCGACCCCGCGAGCCGAAGGTGTTAAACAAATACTTTAGATCATCCGATAACTCGATCCACGTTTTTGCTTCATCCTCCGTTTACATTTACCTAAATTGTATTAATTAGGTTACAGTATTTTCTTTGGTACAAATGAGAAGAATTAGTTTTTTATTTCGAGTTCATTTTAAGGATTGAACTTTTATTTTATTGATTTGTTTATTTTATTTTATTTTATTGATTGAATTTTAACTTGATTCATCATTTAGTAACTTTGCCAAAGTTTTATATGTAAAATCTGTATTGATTCGAGGTGTACGTGTATCGTATAAGCCTTTTGGCGAGGATGAGGCAAAAAGAGTGGATCGGTCGATTTCGAGTTTCGAAGGGCCGAAAAAGTGGACGCCCAGCACTTTATTCTTAAAACGCCCATCCACGGAATCTGACTCTGAATACATTAACCTGACCCAACTTAACCGTGTGACCTTTTTGCTCTGGCTTTCGAGAACCCAGACCATGGAACCGCGCCGGGGAATGACGATGACGCGGCACATTCACCCCATCTTCCCCTGTTATTAGACCACTACCTTGTTTCAAGTCCCTGATCGACCAATTACATCATACTCCACTTCTACGCTTTTTTCTCGCCTCTCGTTCCTCCGGCGTCCGAATCGAATCAATTATTCTTTTTGGTGATCGGTAAAACTCATGTGTCGTCTAATGCAATTACTCGATGTACAGGCACCTCAAACGATTTTGGACCAATTGTGACGCCATGTGCAATTGAAATTGACCCAAAATCGTTTGAAGAACTTGTACCAGAGTTTCAATGCTTCTTTTCTTTCACTCCTCCAGCAAGTTTGAGAGAAGAGTTTGAGTTTGAGTTTGAAACCATTTTATTGTATAAATAAAAAAGGCACGTAGACAGTGTCCGTCTACACTGCTCCTTTCTTACAATCCAAATACAATATGAAGTTTTATAAAAATAAAATAAAAATAAAATGAAACAAATTTAAATGTGCGTTATCCCTAACAGGATAGAAAAAGAAAGAATTCAAGTTTTAGGTCGTCAATACGATTTACTAACTTTTGAAATTCACTTTATAGGTACATTTATCCTATTTAATTAAAATCTCGGAACACGTCGATGAATCTTCGAGTCTGAACTCGCGGATGTTCTTCGAAACGAAAGAGCGTGGAAGGAAGGAAGGAACGCGAGTGAGGAAAGAGGGAAGGGAGAGTTCGGATCAAGGTTTCGTATGACAGGGCATGGGCGCTTAGCAGCAGCTCGCATCGCGTCGTCCTCGGCCTCGTCGTCTATGCAGATACGCCGGGCTGATACGTTTCAGCTCGCCCGCTCTAGCCCCCGCAGATAGAAGCGATATCATTCAGCTAGCCTCCTCACTAATTCCATTCATTCGGTCGCAACGAGCGGAGGGGAGCTGCTGCTGCTGGCTAGAGCCACCACTCTGGCCAGGACCCTCGGACAGAGGAGAACGTGCACCCCTCGGGTTTACGTCGCGATCCCACCCTGCCACAAGATTCTACCGGACTTTCTTTCCACGCTCCACCGTTTCCTCCCGGTTTAATTAAATCGTCTTTGAAACTTGCCGGGCCGAAAGTGGTTCCCAAGTTCTCGCGAATCATGCTAATTTCGTATGAACGTAATTTATATGCATACGGAGTTAATTAGAATGTTTGATCAAAGTAGTTGGCTGTTGATCTTAGAAAATGACTAGGCATTTCAATGTCGTTGATTTGATGGGCTCTGATATTACAGCGAATCTCTCAGTTCCTGAATTTTTATTCACTGTCTTTTTTTTCTATGCGCAATTTTGAGTAAGTGGAAATTGAGAGATTCATTACTTAAGCATTTGACTCATGCAGTCTACGTCACTATACAAGTGAATGCGGTTTGGAACGAGCCGAAATCAAATAAATACAGAACAGATGTTCGGGAACAAGTTGTCCAAGGTTCCCGGTCAGGTTAAATCGGAAGGCAGATGCGCAACGCGAATTACATCGACGGTGGACGACAGGATGCGGATACGGGATCGCCACGGGGGTTTCCACGTTACACGAGCCACGTAACCCTCGTTAGGGGGTTTCTTAATGGCGATGCGCCACCCCCTGCCACTTCGCGTTCGATAGTTTACCGAATAGAAGACTATTACCCCAGCGGAGTAACCTGCTGCCTAATCCCGTCCCTAATCTCCCATCCAGGATCGTCCGATTATCAGAAATTGACACTTTTCTACATCCGATCGTCATTGCTATGAATGCAGACATTGGAATGCAGAATAAAACGTATGTAACGTGAATTTCAAAAGTTAGGAAATCGTATTGACTACCTAAAACTTGAATTCTTCTCTTTTTCAATCCCGTTAGGGATAACTAATATACTATATATAATATAATAATATAAATATACTATGTATTAATATTATTGAAAACAAATGGAATTTTAAAAGAGGTGTTTGATAGACGTCAACCAAAATTATTGGAAAATTCATATTCTCGTGAACTAGTCGACTTTGAAGAACAAAACAATTAAAGAATTTCTTTTATTTCGTCTAATACGTTTAAAAAATTCGTAATTAATGATTTTAATAAAAATTCGCAGTATTTGGGGCATCCGCAGTAATTGGCACACTTACCCTATTTATTTTGTTCAAATTATTATTATCAAATAACAAAATAATTAAAGAATTTCTTTTATTTCGTCTAATACGATTCAAAAATTCATAATTAATGATTTTAATAAAAATTCGCAGTATTTGGGGCATCCGCAGTAATTGGCACACTTACCCTATTTATTTTGTTCAAATTATTATTATCAAATAACAAAATAATTACAGAATTTCTTTTATTTCGTCTAATACGTTTAAAAAATTCATAATTAATGATTTTAATAAAAATCCGCAGTATTTGGGGCATCCGTAGTAATTGGCACATTTACCCTATACTGAATCAATGTTCAATCCGCGAGGATCGATGATAATATGATATGAAGTCGAGTAAACCGAAGCGTACGAAGTTCTGCATGAATTCTGAGAAACTCGAGGGAAACGGATGGGAGATAACGCGGATGTTGGCTAAAACTCATACGTTATTGGGCCAGGTTCGCGTCCTGAGGGACTGGTAGCGGGATCGTTAACCATGGAAGGAAGGGAACGTCCTGGGGGGTTCCTAGTAGGTATCAATCCCGACACCTGGCCAACCCGATTTTTCCAACGAACGTGCGAGTCACTCTAGCAATTTATCTCCCGCCCACGCGTTAATCCGAACGTAACGCGTTTTCTTTAAACGAGCATTAACCGTTTTCTGAGCGCGTAAAAGAGGCCCGGGTGGAAGAAGGGTGTGGCTCGACGGTAGCCGAATAAGCGATCGTGAAGATAGATCCGATCCTAGGTCGAATCATGGGTGTTCCCCACGGGATAACAGGATGTCCTCTGATTGCTCTCTTGTCCGCGGGACGCTGGCCAATTTCTCGATATTACCATTTTTAATATCTAGAAACGGTGGCACGAGGATTTAAACGTGATCGCTGTTCGAAGGGGGATCAACCGATTCCGAGAATATTGACGTCTCGAAGTTTTATTAAAGTCTGTCCTTCGGTAATAAGACGTCCAGGTTCACTAAATCGAAGAGACTGTCAAAAGTGTCCAAAAGGGAAAACAGAGAAAAAATAATTCAGGAATAAAAAGGCTAAATTGTTATCGTTCTTATATTAAAGTTGAATCATTTTTAATGAGTCAGGATGTAAACACGCGATTGAATAACGTAACAAAGTCTGTCCTTCGATAATAAGACGTTCGAGTCGACTGTTAAAATCGTCGAGAAGACTGTTAAAAATACCCAAAAGGTGAAACAGAGAAATTATTAGAAAATAATTCACACAGAAATAAAAGGGAAATTTGTTATTATTCTTACATTAAAATAGAATCATTTAGCGAATCAGGCTGTAAACATACGATTGAATAACATAACAAGAAAAGTCTGTCCTTTGATAATAATACTTGCAGATTCACTAAATCGAAAAATATTTGCTAATTAATGTATGTTAAAAATATCCAAGAGGGAAAACAGAGAAATTGTTAGAAAATAATTCACACAGCAATAAAAAGGGAAATTTATTATCATTCTTACATTAAAATAGAATCATTTAGCAAATCAGACTGTAAACACTATTGAACACGTTAACAAGAAAATAGGATTCCCCAATTCATCTTATTTGTACAATCTTACAAATTTCCAGCACAGTATTTCTAACGAGCGTGTTCATTCTAAAGAAGAACAGCTATTCTTGCGGTACAGATTACGGTATCCAGCCCGACACAAACGCGAGAAATTCTGGAATAGAACCGGCGACGCACGCCTCTCTTCCCCCGGGATCCTTGACATCGCCGGCAACAACCGCAAACAAATTCCTCTCACTACTTTTTCACCTCCCGTCGATCCTTTTATATGAAGACGTACGTCTGGCACGTCGCGTCCCCGACGACAATGCGTCCCCCCCTCGTACAATGGCGGGCAAATTACGGCTGTTCTAGTCAAAATATGTCCCTCCTCCAGCGTTCCTCCCGTCCCCGCGCAATCGCGATCGCCCGATCTACGGGCCCGGGCGTGCGACCGCAAACGGCAGCTGTATTTTCGTTTATCGCCGATCACCGATCTGCCTGCGGATTTTCGGTTTTTACGGCCGACGCGACGCGCCCAAAGCTTGCCGGGGGATACACACGCTACGCGCTTTTTTCACCGCTTTTTTTCCAAAGCCGCGGCTTCCACGTTGCTTTTACTTGTTTCTCTCTAATTCGGGGACTAGATTAGAATCCTGCTCCTTTTAAAGGGTATTTCCGGCCCTTTGTGCCGTACGTGGATTCTAGAATTCCTGTACTTTTCATTACATGTTCGTGCCATCCAATTCATATTCTGATTATTTATTTCAATCTGTTCGTATCTCTTTTTCATATAATTTTATAGTCAACGTCGTCTTAATTCAAATAAGTAGATGGTTGAAAGGTTTAGACGCTATGAGAATTTTGAGAATCTGAAAAAAGGGTTTCGTTCTAAAAATCGTCGCTGGTAATTAATTGCGTGGGTTCATTACATGTTCGTGCCATCCAATTCATATTCTCATTATTTATTTCAATCTGTTCGTATCTCTTTTTCATATAATTTTATAGTCAAAATCGTCTTACTTCAAATGAATAGATGGTCGAAAGTTTAGGCGCTATGAAAATTCTGAGAATGTGAGGAAAGGCTTTCGCTCTAAAAATCGTCGCTGGCGATTAATTGCTTCATTACATGTTCGTGCCATCCAATTCATATTCTGATTATTTATTTCAATCTGTTCGTATCTCTTTTTCATATAATTTTATAGTCAAAATCGTCTTAATTCAAATGAATAGATAGTCTTTTGAGTTTAGACGCTATAAAAATTCTGAGAATGTGAGGAAAGGGTTTCTCTGTAAAAATCGTCGCTGGCGATTAATTGCGTGTAGGGACAGTCGATCGACGTTTCGTCAGTCTGTCAGCAATTCTTTCCGGCTCGGTCGACGCCAATTGCGCGTTAAGTTAAGCGAGCGGCCGCCCGCACTCTCACCCTTCCTCGAGGCGGAGGACTGGTTCGTCCTCTTCTGAGGATCGTCTCGTTATGCACGCGTCGACGAGCACGCGTGTAAGCTTCTTTCGCGTACGTCTTCCCGGAACTCCCTCGTTTTCTCCGTCCCCTTTTTGCCCGCTCTACTATTTTATGTCCGTTGAGTGGAACGTCGTCGCCCGGAATTCGTGGGTGGTAATCGTGAACTTCACTAATCGTGAGTACAGTCTTGTTTGTCTGTTGTTTTCTAATTCGTTCAAATGTATTTGCTTGCCTCTTTCGCCTCTAATGTTTGCCCTCGTGTATTTTTAATTTTTCTCGATCGCCGATTTTTTAAAATTCTAAGGAATTGGTCGAGATTAAATCGATGAAAATCGCCGATTTTTGTTAATTCTAAGGAATTGGTCGAGATTAAATCGATGAAAATGATCGATATCGAATTAAGAATGGAACGGGTTGAATTCGTGTATTGGCGAGAGAGAATTTCTGGTTCTGAAAATTAAATCGATGAAAATCGCCAATTTTTTTAAATTCTAAGGAATTGGTCGAGATTAAATCGATGAAAATGATCGATATCGAATAAAGAACGGAACGGGTTGAATTCCTGTATTCGCGCGAGAGAATTTCTGGTTCCTGAAAATAGCGGGAATAAATTCGTCAGGGGGTTGAAAAAATTTGCGCAATAAGTTTCGGCGGGCCGCGTCGGTGGCCGGTTGTAAATCAGATAAATCCGTAGCCCGGTGTTTTATCTGGCGGCGGGCTTTTCAAAAATACATTTTTTACACTTCGTATATATTTACAATCGGCAGATGATCTCGAATTAACGCGGCCCATAAATCAGTATTAGTTCGCGCGGTTTCGCGAGAAATAAAAACAGGAAGAGTACGGAGAGGAGAGGCAAAAAAAAAAAAATGGGGGAGGATCGCGATCGCGATTAATTCCGCGTGGCCGTTCGACGACAGTCGAGTTTTTATAAGCCGCTGCATAATGCCGATAACTTATCGGATTTGTATCGATACGTGGCCCACCGTTGTTTCAGCGACCCAGAAAAAAAAATATGCGCGCATCATTTTCAACGTCCTCTACCATTTTTTTTTCTTCCCCCGGCAACGTTTTTTTAATCCGCGTCTCTGATTTTGAGCGCGGAATAAAATATTCGTTGCGCAGCTCGCTAGATGTACGACAAATGTTTTATTCAGTAGGCTAAAATAGTTTTCATTTTGATATGCTAAAATTATGTCAAAATCCAGCAACGACGCACACATGTAGGAAAATCTCGGAAAAATTGAAAATTTTGTTTTGTCGGAATTTTGAAAAATGCTTCCAATGAAAGTTGTAGGTTTTGACATCCTCTACAAGAAAGGTTGTATGTATTTTTCTTGTATCTTTAGTATTTAACGAGTTAAGTACGATTAATTGGCATTTTATAGGTACTGACGAAATCCGGTCGATCTATCGTCGAAACAGCGAACTTTTAACAAAAAATTTCGTTTTTCCCAAATTCCTCCTAAAATACTGGAGTTACAGAAAAATTGTATAGGACCTTATTTGTACCTGGTGACTAGAGCTATAACTTTTATCTGAACCATATTTTTCTATCGTCAATAGTTAACGAGTATTTTGCAAAAAACAAAAAAATAGTTTTTTTACAAAATACTTGTTAACTATTGACGATAGAAAAAAATGTTTCATACAAAAGTTGTAGCTTTTGATGGTGCCCATAACTTTCATTTGAAACGTTTTTCGCTAGCGACAACAGATAAAAAGTTATTTGCAAAAAACGAAAATTTCGAGAAATCTGAAGGGGTACCCCTTGGAAAAACCTCGGAAAAATTGAAAATTATTTTTTCTCGGAATTTCGAAAAATGCTTCAAGTAAAAGTTGTAGATACTAGTATTTCCTATAAAAAACGTCGTATATAATTATCTTTTATCTCGAATACTCCAGGACTAATCGATTATTTCATTTATCGTCAATTATTCTTTAACAAGTGGATTACAAGAAAATGACATAGAACCAACTACGTAGCAATTCTAAAACTGGAATCTAGATTCAGATTCCCTAATCTCAAAATAACCATGTGTACTACGCATATTTTTTATTGTATCAAGTATAGTTTAGATGCCGACGGTAGTTCTTGGCGCGTCGTAGGTTTAATTCGCAGCGGTAGGAAAGAAGGAGCGGAACGGCAGCGGCGGTGAAATTTCCCATCCTTAATAAGGATGTCCGCGGCAGGACGTGGGCAAGCAATCTCGTAATCTAAATTCGCGTCGAATGATATTCGAGCTTCCCTCTGTCCCAGCACGTGAAACCTATGTACACGGGCGCAAACCGGCGGCCGCGGACAGGGAGAAAGAGAGAAAGAGAGAGAGAGAGAGAGAGAGAGAGAGAGAAAGAGGGATGCAGATGAGATCGTATCGCGGACCGCGTAATCGTCGGATCTCCGGGCGCAGGACAATACCGGGTGTTCTCCAGTGTTCGGGAACACTCAAAACATCGCGCGACAATGGCATCGCGCAGAATGGGCGACAGCTGCCTAACAACACTCTCTTTCTTTCTCTCGGTACTCGTCTCTGTTCTCTTCGAAATGAAAGGACACCAACCCTCCTCTCTTTCTCTCTATCTCGCTCTTTCTCTCTCTCTCGGTGACAGCAAGACGAATCACGGTTTCACTATTTTGTAAACTCGTGTTCCTTCGATCATCCCAAATCGTCTTGTCACGTTATTATGTACAAAATACTGTACATAGGGATGTTCGGTTCTCCTTAAAGAATCGATTTCTGAATCGTTTGTGGAATATCGTTAATGGATATATCGTTGATTGTTTAAGAGGTCAGAGGTTTAGGTCAATAACACATTAGCTCTTCTTTACGGTCAATCAATAGTTGTTGTAAATAACGTTTAAGATCTGTCGGTATTTCATTTTGACTTCACTAGGGACAATTAATTCCCCAGAGGGTAAAAAATCGATTGTCGATCCTCACCTCATAGAATCGATTCTGGGAAAAATCAAATATAGAAGAATCGATTCCAAAGATCGATTTTTTAATCAAAAGAATCGATTTTTTCAAGAATCGAATCGGAATCGAACATCCCTAACTGTACACAGTAGCATTGTACATATGTACACTATACATATACGTAAATAGAAATACACCGAATCTGCGATGCATCCGTGACAATGTATTCTACCGTAAAACAGCGGTGACAATAATTCACATAGTAATTTGAAAGCCAATCTACATATATTATCAGGTTCGAGTGACACACGAGATGAATATCTTAGTCGAAACACTTGTATCGCTAACTGGGTTGTCCGCACGATTTCCTACGAGCCGAACGACAAAAAAAAAGGATATAGTTAGATTCGACGGTTGGGTGCACAATTCCACGGTACAGCGGGTAAACAACGAGTGGACGCCGTGTCGAGCCGCGAAGCTCGTAAATTTCTTATCAGCCGCCGGTTTAATTTCGAGTTATCGCGGAACGGCCGTGGCTCTTTCGAAGAATAACCCACGGCCCACCCGTAACTCATACCCCCGTTGTTAAGGAGACTTTTCCACGACTCGCGTGGAAATCGTTCAATCTCCCCGGAAACCGTTCCTCTCTGCACGAGAAAATTTCCACTAGAATTGTTTATAAAATCTACGAGTGAATATGAAGTCATTGTAGGATGAATTAACATGTTTTGTAAAACGGTTTTTATTAAACAGTAGAAATTATATATTATATTTCTGTCAGGCTTTAGAATATAAAATTTGTGATTATTGAATATTTTTATACTATTACTTGCTCCATCATAAAATGTAATACAAATTGTATTAAACATTAGAAATTATATATTATATTTCTGTCAGGCTTTAGAATATAAAATCTGTGATTATCCAATATTTTTAAATGCTACCACTTGCTCTATCATAAAATCTAATTAATAATATTCTATTCAAGTATCATAAATATTTTATTCAAGAATATCGGAAATGATTTCAGCTAAAAGTATGATTATTTCATTTCCGACGTGACTGACAGGATTAGACCGAAAGGGACAGTTCTCGAGGAAGTAAAAGGCGGTGGGAACGGAAAAGGGACATTAGTGCACTCAGGGCAGCTTAGGCAGTCAGGTGAGAAGTCTAGGGTCTTCTTCCGGAGCCGAAAATCCGCTCTACTTTCAGGCAACTGGAGCGGCCGGCTTTGACCGCGATTACGCGGGACCGATCACCGTTTTACGATTCGGCCTGACCAAATCTACCAATTACCGATCCGTACAAACGGATCGAAACAATGGCGAGATTAGTGGCGCACGTCGGTCCTCTTCAAACTGTCCCTTGGAATCCGTTTTCCATTAGGCTCCAGTATTTAAATCCGCAATGGTCGACAGATCGGTTCATGAACGCGTATTGTTCTCGCTCCGTTTTTTCCTAAAAGTGGCGTCGCACAGTCGCAGACAAAATGCAAAATTTTGTTGTAAACGTTTTTTGCAAAATAATCGTTAACTAATGACGATAGAAAAAAATGTACCATACAAAAGTTGTAACTTTTGATGGTACCTATTACTTTCGTTTCAAATATTTTTTGCTAGCGGCAGCAGATAAAAAGTTATTTGCAAAAAACGAAAATTTCGTGAAATCTGAAGGTACCCCTTGGAAAAATCTCGGAAAAATTGAAAATTTTGTTTTCTCGGAATTTCGAAAAATGCTTCGAATGAAAGTTTTAGGTTTTGACGTCCTCTACAAGAGAGGTTCTATGCATTTTTCTTGTAACTTTGGTATTTAACGAGTTAAGTACGATTAATTGGCGTTTTATAGGTACTGACAAAATCCGGCTGAATCAGCGAACTTTTGACAAAAAATTTCGTTTTTCCCAAATTCCTCCTAAAATACTGAAGTTATAGAAAAATT
>SMSR01010123.1:22291-36147 GCA_019453355.1 Ceratina japonica
CGAGTAATAAGTAATTCTGTGATTTCTGATAAGATGACGAGATAAAACAATTTGGCGGTGCAGAGTTGAATAGACGAATTTGCAATGGAAATCGATCGATCACCGAGGAGCCGTGAGTACGTTTGAACGTCGTTTATCGCGCGTAGATGCAGGTATAGGGGTAGAACGAAAGACGAGAAGAGGAGAGAGGGCCGGGTACGTGACGCAGACGTCACATTAGATTTGGAGAGCAAACGTGCGTGGCCACAAACGTATCTGGCGATGATCTCGCCCCAGTGTGTCTCTCCTCCTTTTCAACCCTCTGTACTCTCCGTTTACCCCTTTCGCTTTTCGGCGCGCGGCCGAGGCCTCAGATACCGCTGCCCGATAATCTCGAATCTACGCCAAACATCGCGGCCCCGTACCGGACTGCTCTGTGGACGACCCGGGCCCACCTCTCTCTCTCTCTCTTTTCTCTCTCTCCGCCGGATAATATAGATAGCATTCAACGAATCTCCGCGTTTCCCGCCCTTTGACCCGCCGCGCCGGTACGTCGCGTCGCGTCGCCGTCGCGTATATACCTTTGACGGCGAGGCCTGCGCTCGCGTTTGCGCTCCGAACGTCATCCGACTCTCTCTCCACGAATTTCGACCTGCCTCCGCGCCACCGTTAATTTCAATTTTCCTTTGTGGAGAGAACGAGCCTCCTCCTCTCTCTCTCTCTTTCTTCTCCCCTCGAACAAACAGACTCGGTTCACGGATCTCATTGAACGGAATTAATTACGTCTCGCGAATTTATGCGCATTCGTAATACGAATTTCGAGACGAGAAATTCCTGCCCGAGCCTCGACGCCTGTAAACGAGTAGGAAAAAAGAAACGTGGATCGTTGCTGCATCTACGGTACGAATCTGCCGGTTGAAAGACCGGACGGTGCACCGCGCGCGGGCCGCCTCTATATAATTATTCTCGATGCAGAATGCAGGATACACATATCTTTATAAGGAAGGGCCCTCGGTTTTGTGTGTGTGTGTGCCACGGTATCCACCGCGGTATCTTTATGGCTTATTGCAAACGCTTTCGGGCGATCCCGTGATCGACGGCTCTGCCCTCCGATCCGGGCTTCCCTTTTTCCTCTAAAAATTAACGAAGCCCCTCCCAGCGGTTTTCGTGAGAGAGTAAAATACGTGACGACGAATCGTGTCGAAAATTTAACTATAATTTGAATCTTCTAAACCTACATCTACCCAGTTTAGGTCTATTAGATCTAAAAAACTGGTAGAGTTATCTCAGAACTTAATATTTGATATAACTCTAATCAGAACCTATAAGTCCCTACAAAAATCGTAAATTATATTTTAGGCCTTAAGAATCTTCAGTTCGTTCACGAAGGTAGTTGTCTCAGAACTTAATATTTGATATAACTCTAATCAGAAACTATAAGTCCCTACAAAAATCTCAAATTATATTTTAGGCCTTAAGAATCTTCAGTTCGTTCACGAATGTAGTTGTCTCAGAACTTAATATTTGATATAACTCTAATCAGAAACTATAAATCCCTACAAAAATCGTAAATTATATTTTAGGCCTTCAGAACCTTCAGTTCGTTCACGTTCTCAGAACTTAATATTTGATATAACTAATCAGAAACTATAAGTTCTCCTAAAAAATCGTAAATTATATTTTAGGCCTTAAGAACCTTCAGTTCGTTCACGAAAGTAGTTATCTCAGAACTTAATATTTGATATAACTCTAATCAGAACCTACAAGTCCCTACAAAAATCGTAAATTATATTTTAGGCCTTAAGAATCTTCAGTTCGTTCTCGAAAGTAGTTACTTAGAATTGAATACTCCAAGTAAGAAATGGAAACCTAAAGGTCTATTTAAGGGTTTATAAGATTTTGTTAGGATCCTCTAAAATATTTACTGTGTTGTATAAAATATTTTACAAACTATGCACATTTGCATCTGATATGCATCTGAAATGAATTATTTTGTTTATTCTTATACTTCCTATTATAAATTTTAAAAAAGGCTTTAAGACAATCTATTTTATACAATAGAATTTGACTGAGAAAAACGAAGCCACAAATTCTAGCAATATTTATTGCATATTTCAATCAAAATTACTATATTTGAATAGTAATCTTGAAACATGTTTGAATTCAATTAATGATTGCTAAACTTTAAGGAAAAATTCGTCTGTGTGCTTAGTATANGCAAACGCTTTCGGGCGATCCCGTGATCGACGGCTCTGCCCTCCGATCCGGGCTTCCCTTTTTCCTCTAAAAATTAACGAAGCCCCTCCCAGCGGTTTTCGTGAGAGAGTAAAATACGTGACGACGAATCGTGTCGAAAATTTAACTATAATTTGAATCTTCTAAACCTACATCTACCCAGTTTAGGTCTATTAGATCTAAAAAACTGGTAGAGTTATCTCAGAACTTAATATTTGATATAACTCTAATCAGAACCTATAAGTCCCTACAAAAATCGTAAATTATATTTTAGGCCTTAAGAATCTTCAGTTCGTTCACGAAGGTAGTTGTCTCAGAACTTAATATTTGATATAACTCTAATCAGAAACTATAAGTCCCTACAAAAATCTCAAATTATATTTTAGGCCTTAAGAATCTTCAGTTCGTTCACGAATGTAGTTGTCTCAGAACTTAATATTTGATATAACTCTAATCAGAAACTATAAATCCCTACAAAAATCGTAAATTATATTTTAGGCCTTCAGAACCTTCAGTTCGTTCACGTTCTCAGAACTTAATATTTGATATAACTAATCAGAAACTATAAGTTCTCCTAAAAAATCGTAAATTATATTTTAGGCCTTAAGAACCTTCAGTTCGTTCACGAAAGTAGTTATCTCAGAACTTAATATTTGATATAACTCTAATCAGAACCTACAAGTCCCTACAAAAATCGTAAATTATATTTTAGGCCTTAAGAATCTTCAGTTCGTTCTCGAAAGTAGTTACTTAGAATTGAATACTCCAAGTAAGAAATGGAAACCTAAAGGTCTATTTAAGGGTTTATAAGATTTTGTTAGGATCCTCTAAAATATTTACTGTGTTGTATAAAATATTTTACAAACTATGCACATTTGCATCTGATATGCATCTGAAATGAATTATTTTGTTTATTCTTATACTTCCTATTATAAATTTTAAAAAAGGCTTTAAGACAATCTATTTTATACAATAGAATTTGACTGAGAAAAACGAAGCCACAAATTCTAGCAATATTTATTGCATATTTCAATCAAAATTACTATATTTGAATAGTAATCTTGAAACATGTTTGAATTCAATTAATGATTGCTAAACTTTAAGGAAAAATTCGTCTGTGTGCTTAGTATAATTTTTACTTATTGAACTCAAAGGAAATAACCGAATTATATAATAAAATCTTTAATCTATGTAGGAAATAATGTAAATCGCGTGTAGTAATATAAAGTAAAGTAATCTAAGGAAAATGTAGAAACTGAATATTAGAAATCACTAACCAGGGANGTTACAGTTAAATTTACTCTTCTATTCCTCTGCTCAAGATATCCTCAAGATAACCTCCATATCCTTNGCCAAGATATGATTTCGACCTCCATATCCTTCTGTAGGATAAATAGGTTCAAAACCATAATTATTCTTTCGACTCGGGGACGGCCGCGCCTGATCTCTTCCACGGAAAGGAGCGAATTCAATGAAACGAGGAACAAATAGGTGCAATTTTATAGAAGCATAAACGCATCGATAAAAAGAGTAATGATACGAATTCGAGTACGATCGCGTTTGATAAAAGGAGAGGTAACGTAGCGGAGTACATCTGTTATTAAATAAGGGATCGAGGACGGACGCATCTGTTTCGGGAAGGAAACGGTCGCATCGACGGGCGAAATTTATTATCAAAGGGGTTATACGTTAACGAACGCGAAATTGGAGAGGCGACGATATTCAAATGAATACCGCGGGCACGTGATGTTTAAGTCGGTATATGTACATACGTAATATCGGATATCGTTTGCAGATGCGGCCGATCACCGAGCCGTGATATCCCAGCCCGAAAGTGCGTCGCGCAGGTGCGCGACCGGGGGACACCTGAGACCGAATTTATCCTTCCACTTTGCTTATCGGTATTAACCGCGTCGAATCGTCGCGTCGGCTTTTAATAATCGACGGGCGACACGCGCCGACGCGAGTTACGCGCCACCAGCTGAAAGTTTGTTTTCCCCGGAATTAGACGATTTACGACGGCCGACTCGGTTTTTAATTAATTGCCAGATCGATTGGCTCTGATACCGCGGCCAGTACGTTATATACTCCTCCGGCTTTATTAAAAAACGACCGTTTATGGACTGCGTTACGTAGCGGCGATCGGGACTCGAAATCTCGCTCGGATTTTTATTAATATTTAATGTAGAAATCTTATTCTCTAAATCTCAATAAGTGAAAATATACTTATTGAAAGCTATATGCACTTATTCGAAAAGTACAAAGTATCCAACGTAGAATAAGTGACTTATTCCAGAAGTGACCAGTTCGCTTATAGATTAAGAGAGTATTAGGGTTTGAAAAAATCTGAGACATTTTTACTCGTTGTTTTATTTACGTAATCTTACGTCTTGCGACTCGGTGGAATGCACGTCGTCGTGGGCACGTTATCCCGTGGCGGGATCGCGAAATCCTGCGCAGAAGCTTTGCGGAGTGGCGCGCCAGTGGCCATTGTCTCAGGGCATTGTGAGGAAATGGAAGTGGGCGGCTCCACTTTCAGCCAGGGGTTAAAACTGAAACGGCGCTCCGTGCACCCCCGCTGGGAGCTCTCTGTCTCTTTCTCTCTCTCTTGGTTTAATCCCTCGGCGAGGACAAAAAGAATTGGCGGCGATGCGATATAATGAGACCGGCGTAACGCGAGCGCATTGGTCCCGATCTGTCCCTGACGAGCGAACCGCGTTAAGCCCTGTAAACATAGATGCCTTCCATAGACCCTATGGTTTCTCGTTACAAGTTCTTTTAGCACTAGCTTGTCTTTTCACGCTGCGCCTGTCTTCAAAGCAAATTCTCTCTTTCAGAGGAATTTCGTATGATCGCAATCGTATTNTGTCTCTTTCTCTCTCTCTTGGTTTAATCCCTCGGCGAGGACAAAAAGAATTGGCGGCGATGCGATATAATGAGACCGGCGTAACGCGAGCGCATTGGTCCCGATCTGTCCCTGACGAGCGAACCGCGTTAAGCCCTGTAAACATAGATGCCTTCCATAGACCCTATGGTTTCTCGTTACAAGTTCTTTTAGCACTAGCTTGTCTTTTCACGCTGCGCCTGTCTTCAAAGCAAATTCTCTCTTTCAGAGGAATTTCGTATGATCGCAATCGTATTCGTTATTATTCATGTTCGAGCTTCTTCTATTTTGTTACTTTCTCGTAATTTCGTTTTTTTACCTCGAATTTCTACTCTAGTTTTCTTCAGAAATCTTCTAGAGATAATCTGTTTCATAGATGAAAGTTTGCGATCATTTATGCAAATATAAACAACGCAAATCTGTCAGAATTAATTTTAGACTTTTTATATATGTATATATTTTAGACTCAATTTTTTTTTATGTAGAATTCTTATTCTTTACCGAATCTCGCCTAAGTTGTTTGTTTCTTCCTGGAAGTAGGTTCCACTTTTGGTAAATTCCGGAGATAGCCCGCTCGATAGCGTCGTGAAAGCTGTCAAACATGTGTAGCGTTTTCGTTAAAGAAAAGCTTGGCGCTTTGATCTCGATATTCGAGAGCTGGGTAAGAGAAGAGATTTGGTTGAAAGGAGCTCCGCTCCTAGCAGAAGATCCTGCGAAGATCTCGCGGGAGGATAACGCCGCCGCGCGCTCTGCAGACCCCCGGCTCTCTCGGCGATTCTCCTCTTTTTCAAATACTTGCCCCCCTCCTCCTCGCACCCTCGTCGTCGCCTCGCTCCTTTGTGTCGACGAACAAGAAACAAATTCGCGCAAACTCTTCCTGAAAAGTAATTTTAAAAAATTGTTTCGTAAATAGTAATATTGGCATCAAGTGGATTGTAGATATACAGTGATTGTACGTGATTAATATCCGGATACACTTCAAAACGGAATAAGTTCTTTAATATGGAGCCAACTAACTTAATTTTTTGTGGGCTTTTGAAAGACTTAGTTTACTATGTAATGTATAACAAACAATTAAAATAAATTACTATTCGTCAAAATCTCGAAGAAAAAAGAAAAGATCGTGATGTTTAACTTTTGTGTTAGAGGCTCTAGCAAAAATTTGAAACATCCCGTTTGTAGATCTAAAAGTGTTATATGAATGTATAAAGTTTTATAAAAATCCATGAAACCATCAAAGAGTTAGACATATCGAAACATGTAAAAATTCTTCAATTTATCCCAGTCGTAGATTGAAAGTCGTGGAAAACTGCGATTTTTCCAATTTCTATAATGATATTAATTTATTAAATGTATTCTATAATACATAGCAAAAATTTATTAAATATATTCTATAACGCATAGCAATATTGATCGACTTTTATGAAACTTTGTACATGCATATAACTTACTTAGATCTGCAAACGAGACAATTCCAATTGTTATTCCAGACTCTAATAAAAAAGTTAAAAACCATGTCCTTTACTATTTTCCTCGCGATTTCAATGAATACCAAGTTTTTTAAATTTTTTGTTCCACATTTTATAGTAAATGAAGCTCTCTAAAATTCCACAGAAGATAAAGTTCTTTAATCCAATACTAAAAATCTTATACCGTTTCAAAATGTGTCCGAATATTAATGGAAATCACTGTACTTGCTATCTCGAGAGAGTAGAACCGTTTCGCGCAGCTTGGAAGGTCTCAGGCCTCACGGATACGGCCTCAGTATCACGAACAAACAAGACTCACAATCGGTAACGAATGGACTGCATTAAGAATTGTTAAAATAGAGAAAAATGCGCAGAATTATCAAAAATTGAACTGTAGTCAGTCCTACTCTCCCGGGACATCGAGTATAGTCCTTCATTGCTTCGTTGCTTCCCAGAACGAGTTCGTTTAATGAATCGCGTTTCGCTCGAATAAAACCGGCGGTCTCACACTTTGCGACACGTGAAAGCGGATAAATCATATTGAGCTTGGGCGGGGAACAAATCTTCGGGCGGGTTTTCATTAAACGGAGCCGGCGAACAAAAGAGGGGTAAGGACGAAAGAAAGCCGAGTCGGCGTCGCGTCGAGCCGCGCAATTACCTACCGGTGATCGAATTCGACGCGACAGTGAGAGGAGAGCCGAAGTAGGCGGGAGAGCCGGAGAGTAGTCGAGCGTGCGAGGCCGCAATCGGCGAACGCTTAATGGAGACATCGGTTATCCGTGTCTATTCTCTTTGTACTTCCAATTACCCCTTCCCACGCGCCGAGTCACGTTCCTGTCCCCACATACGCGCGCGCCGTCCACCCTCTCGCGCGCGCGGATGGAAACGGCTCCCGAGATAGACTCGACTATCTACCCTCCCTCTACTTCGCGGTGGCTACGTGAGCCGACGAGGAAAAAAAAAAAAAAAAAGGGACGCTTTGAACGTGAAATATACGGGCGGCCGGCTCTCGGGGGTTGCCAGGGAAAAAGGAGACCGTGGAGCAAAAATGTAAAACGCGACTCGCCTCCGGCCGACTACAGTCAAAAGCCGGAGTATGCGAAATGTAATACCTGGTACGTACATGTAAAAGTGTAGGGGGTGTATGTACTGGACTGAGGAGGCAGTTGGTACACGTGTTTCATGTATAAACTGACAGAGAGAGGAATATGTACTTGACAATTATTTTTAGTGGTAAGAGGAAATTATGTGATTTTGTTAATAGAGGATAGAGGAATATTTTGAGTTATGATGGGATTAGAACACGGCCGTGGATTAGAAGGAAGAAAATTGACGACGCGGAGGACTTTAGATTGACTTGTACTACTTGCGAGTAGCAAGCAAATCTTCCCCAAAGTGTAGAAATAATGTTTCATGCATGGGAATCATCTGTACCAGTGATGCACATTTAGGGCTTCAAAATCTTCTCTAAAACTACTTATTTGTCAAAAATTTAAATCAATTTGAAGTATTATAATAAATTCACTCTTACTAATCAAAAAATGACTTCTAAGCTTCAGAGTGAACGAGTCCCAATCAAACAAATACTTGTCAATCGTTCTTCATGCTACCACTAACATTTAACTCATCAAAATCAGTAAATGGTACGTGGAATTCTTAGTAAATAATTGATAGCAATTCTAAAGTCCGGAAGAATTCTGATTATTTAATTAAAAGCGTTCGGCGGGGCGGACGTATCCGGGAATAAAATAAAATAATGGAATCGTTATCTCGTTAAAATATTTCACACAGGAGAATGACTGTCGGCCGGGCCGGGCAATGGGATATATCGCCGGGTATTTGTACGCATATCCCGCAGGCTCCTCGTAAAAATGTCTTCCCTCCTGCCGAAGTATACGAGTTCGATATATCTGGCCACAGATAACGCCGATATCGCTGATATACATATATCGGTGGCTCTATATGCCCGGCGTCCTCCATCCGGGATCCTCTCCAGGACTCCTCCTCCTCCTCCTCCTCTTGCTCCTCGTCCTGGCTCGTATATTTTTCCGGCCGCACCCCCACGAATTAAAAAGCCCAAACTTCCGTGAAACGCTCCCTTGTTTTATTCATCGGAATCGGAATTTTTATTCGGTATAATAAAATTCTTTCTACGAGTGCCTCGAGTCACTTCCGGTGTTACGACTCTATCCAGGTTTAAACGCGCATCGCCGTATCGCGGATTCTTGGCCCTTCGAAGTTCCTTCGTACACAAACTCTTTGTAACAATAAATTTATCGCTAGGGAAAAGCTGAAGTCTCTCCTCGTTATTTCTACGACGTCCCTGATAATTCTCGATGACGGCGAGGACCCTTTGTCCACGGTCTCGTTCTCTCCGCGTTCTTCCCAGATTAATTCCGGGTTCCTCGAGACACCCCCTGTTTCTAGGAATGAACTCGCGACGCAACGGTGCCGTTCGCGATTCTTTCTCCCCGGAAGGACAGAGAAGGACCGTCGTCCCTTTGGGTGGAGGGTCCACTCGTTACTTTTCCATCAGGCAGATAAGTGAGGGGAACCGCGGGGGGACAAGGTGTATTTTTTCACCCCTTTCTTGCAATAAATCTGGTCGCGGGGAATTAGTTTCGAGATAAAGTATAATATCGGGCCCTCGGCCGGTGACGTCAGAGGCTGCTCCCCAGTATTTATGGCCGCGATAGCGTCAGTCCTGCGCGCCCGACCACCGGCACCCCGTCTCCCACCCCCGGAAAACCGCCGCCCTCCGCACTCCGTTCCCCGGACCCCTCGCCCTCTCGGGTAAATTATTGGAAAATAGTCGGCCGCTCCGAGGCTGAGATCCTCAGCCAACGGAGGAGAGGCCCCCGCGATCCTTCTTCTGTTTTGTATTCCGCGGAACCTTCGGGTGCCCGTCTGATTTATGCCTCCTCTTTCACCCCTTCCTCCCCGCTTCGAGAATTTTGTTTCCAGCCTCGCGTATCTTTATCTTAGCTACTTTTTCTCTTCGCATCGTCTTGCGAACCCTATTGGTTTTCCTTTACGTGCGAACTTTGAGCCAATACATTTTATTGAGCTCTTTTTATGGATTGTGTAGTTTCTTGATTTAAACGTGACGCGATTCACGATGTAATTGAATTTATTACTTCGTTCTTAGAGGGTTCGAATGTTCAAACTGTTTAGTGTGAATCCTGTTCGGCGAATTGGAATCGGCCGAACCTTCCTTCGACACTAATTAGTCGCAAGCACGAGGACTAAATCGTTATCATTTTTGTATCAGAAATCTTGCTCATCGCGAATCGAAGCGCTTTGTACATCTAAAAATAAAAGTCTAATTGTGCCATTATGATATTTCTTAAAATCGGGAGAACAACTGAATTTCAAAATCTTTAACAGCAAATCCGTAGGATGAAACTATTCGTTCGTTCTTCGGTGAATCGTATTTTCGAAATCTTCGGTAATTATATCGAATATTATGTCTCATTAAATAAACTCATTAGCCCTGAGGGAAACGTGACTTAATCCCCAATTAGTTTGAACGGTCCGCACCTTATTCAGGCCGATGATCGGGGATCGGGAATCGGGCCGGGGCCCGATCGACGGTAAAAAAGTTAGTTAAAAGCGATCGTCGCCGGGCGATACGCGGCACGCAGGTAATTGGCCGCGCGCGTGTTGTTCACGCATCGCGCGCTGCGAACGAAAGGAAGTGTCGAGCGTCAAGATCCTTAACTGATCCGCCGCGAGATAATGCAGCAAATCCGCCGATGACGAAGTGCGTTTCGCGGACATCGGCCCGAGGCCCCGGGTTCACCTGTTCGACAGTGGCTCACACTCGAAATCATCGATTCCAATATAGAAAACCTATCGCGATTTCCTAATCACAGTGAACTTTCCAGTTTCCGTTCGCGATTTCTAATCGCTGCTCTTTTGTCTCTCGTTTGAAAAGTGTTTAATATAAAACTTGTAGCTCTATTTGTCGGCTACAAATAAGGTCGTACGTCATTTCCTTCTGGTTCGATTAATTTTCTGGCGCCTGAGAGATAATACAAGCAAATAATCTTGCATTCTTAGACACACGTGCAATAATAATAACGAAGTGAAAATCGTTATCTATTATACAATTTTATTCTAGAATATATTCGTTATTAAAATAATTCTTTTTTATTGAATATTTTTATATATTACTTGCTCTGTCATAAAATGTAATACGAATTTTATTAAACATTAGAAATTATATATAATATTTTTGCCAGGCCTTAGAATATAAAATCTGTGATTATTGAATATTTTTAAATGACATTACTTGCTCTAGCATAAAATGTAACACGAATTTGATTAAATATTAGAAATTATATATTATATTTCTGCCAGGCTTTAAAATATAAAATCTGTGATTATTGAATATTTTTAAATGATAGTGCTTGCTCTATCATAAAATGTAGTACGAGTTTTATTGAAAATCAAAAATTATATATTATATTTCTGTCAGGCCTTAGAATATAAAATCTGTGATTATTGAATATTTTTAAATGACATTACTTGCTCTATCATAAAATGTAATACGAATTTCATTAAACATTAGAAATTTTATATTATATTTCTGCCAAGCCTTAGAATATAAAATCTGTGATTATTGAATATTTTTAAATTACATTATTTGCTCTATCATAAAATGTAATACGAATTTTATTAAACATTAGAAATTATTTCTGCCAGGCCTTAGAATATAAAATCTGTGATTATTGAATATTTTTAAATGACTGAATGAATTCTTGCTCCATCATAAAGAATATATTCGTTATTAAAATAATTCTTAGACAAAAGATTTCCATTGCGAGCCACTGAATCTGATCAGAGGAGACACCGCGCCATGCTGCGACCGGCACCGAAGCGGAACCGAGCGTGTCGCTCACGCAACGCTCGCGGAGGCCCACGAACCGCGACACGGTTCCTTATTCTAACGCCCTGCTACTATCGTTCCTCGTTAAACCTCGATTTGGACCCCGCGGCTGGCCCACCCGCGGCGACCGATCGGAATTGCGCATCTGTTCGCGGACGCGTAAGCGGAGACGTTTAATCGCGGTGTTGACGTACGAATTATTTTATCGCCGTCCTCCCGGGTGTCGTTCGCCCATCTGGACCCAGGGACTTTTATTGCCGGTTAAGATAGATGGGGATTCGGAACCTGTTTGCGGTGTTTAGACAATTACCCAGCTTTCACTTGTCTGCGGTTTTGTGATTCGAATTGTTATTGGGATTTAGACCTTTCTTTGAGAGATTTAGAAATGATGGGAATTGAGGAGGTTCGTTCTGATTTTAGTTTAAGTTTGTTTTTAGCAATTTTTGCTTGAGGTGTAATTTTGTTGTTAATTTCAAAGAAGGGTTTTTAATGATATGGTCCAGGAATAATATGTCACAAGTTGTGTTTGTGATAAATATCGAGTTTATTGAATTTTTGAATTACAAGTCAGACGATCTATACTTCTTGAACTCCAAAGAAAGAAAGTGTCTTCTACTTGAGAAAATTGTGGGGGACAAAATTAGGAAACTTGGTTTTAGGGAAAAAAAGGGACACTTAGGTTTTAGACGAAAATTTTTATTGATTCCCTTCGTACGACATAGTAATCACAAATTGTTACATAAATTTTACTGAAAGTCTCTGGAAAATGTCTTCTGATCAGGTGGTGAAAAAGAAAATCGTGATCAGGGAATGACATAGAGGCGGGTTTGCCGGTGCGCGGTATCTGCGGTATCCGGGATGGCCAAAATTAATTTCAGCTTGACGTACGACGCCTCATAATATTGTCTCATAACTCTCCGTCGCAATCGGGCTTATCGGGCTCGCAGTGGCGTTTCAATTAGCCGCGGGCCTGCCCGAAAGTCTTATCCCTCGGCGCGTCCCGTCGCGTCGCATAATGCACGCATAAATACTCTCGGTTCAATTAATTTAGAGCCCGAAACCGAATCCGTCTCTCGTTCCTATCTCGACGCATTCAGAGCCTTCTTTCTTTCCTCCTCGGTTCAAAATTACAGCTAACGATCGTCGATAATCAATGCGATAACCCCTGTAGAAATTTTGAGACGCGTCCCTGTCTATATCCTCGAATCGGGTCCGATATCCATTAATCGTACCTATTAAGAATTACCTACGATTCGGACTCGATTTCCTTAGTTGATTGCTATATGTTTTGTAAACAATGTTTAACTCAGGATTATCGTATCCGAATCCCGTCTGACATCCGAGGTTTGTTCTCTGTAGAAATATAGATGGAAATCGAACCCGATTCAAACGCGATATTCGTACATCACATGTTAGTCATTTATTATTGATACGATTTGTTGTAATTACACATTTCAAATTAAATGTGTAATCGTTTATAAATTAAAATAATTTTATAAAACAAAAAGGTTAAATAGTGCAATGACAAAAAATTAACAGTATGTATTATGTTAAGTAAAATATAACGATTGCTAAAGATGGAAATTCTCAGATCAGATAACCATAAAAACAAATTGGCAATCATAAATTTAAAAACAATTCAAAGAAGTAATCATCATTAATACTTTTTTATATTAATTGTTATAAATTATTAAATTCTGCTTTGATTTATTGTAGTGTTGAATAATTATTAACAAAGTTATTTTTAATGAAGAATTAATTTAAGGAGGTTCTACCGGTAACAGTTTTAAAATTACGAAAAATCTAAAATTAAGCGTAGATTTGTAGTAGTAGATTTTGGTTAAATAATGACTCTGTTAAATTTTGGTGAACTTTCATGAGAAAAGTTCTGAAGATTTCAATTTAAATTGTTTTTCGTAAATATCTAAGTTCCTATTCGTCGAACGATATGTATGCATAGGATCGAAATTATAGATTGATCAATTCTCTACAACAATCATTCTTGGTATTTTTTTCCTGTGACTAATGGTTTTCAAAATAACACGTGACAAAATTTTAAGTTTTCGAACCAAGCCGCATATATCATTCTT
The DNA here is from genome assembly GCA_019453355.1 of Ceratina japonica. Lineage (NCBI taxonomy): Eukaryota > Metazoa > Arthropoda > Insecta > Hymenoptera > Apidae > Ceratina > Ceratina japonica. The sequence continues at coordinate 35,840 of SMSR01010123.1, forward strand.
GCGAAAACTTTAAGTTTTTACCGCGTGTTATGTTGAAAACCGCTACTCCCAGGAAAAAGATACCAAGAATGATTGTTGTAGAGAATGTATCAATCTATAATTTCGATCCGATGCATATATATCGTCCGACCAATAGGAACTTAGATATTTGCGGAAAACTATTTAAATTGTAACCTTATTTATAACTCTTCTCACGCTCTAAAAGTTCACTAAAAAATTTAACTGCAGAGTCATTGTTTAACTAAAATCTACTCATATTCTAAATTTTATAGATTTTTTTCCTTTTTAATTCTATAACCGAATGAACT
>SMSR01010129.1:1148-20332 GCA_019453355.1 Ceratina japonica
CTTCTACTATATGATTCTTCGGGGAAATGATCCGAAGCGTACGATTCTCCTCTAGTTAATTTCGGTTTCTGTGAGTGTTGGCTGTGTTGAGAGGAATGCTGGCTAAGCTGACTCTGATGTGACAACTGCGAATCCTTCCTCTGCGGTTCCTTCGGTATGATCTCCGGATATTCCTCGTCCTGCATTTCTTCTTCCTCCTGATACGATTCGGTTCTCACCAACCGTTTTCCGTTCGCCCCAGTGTGAACCATCGCCGTAATCGTCATACTTGTCGGAATGTGGTTTGGTGTCACATGATTCATCATCGTAGTCGTTGGTTGCACCGTACCTTGCGTAGACTCGATCAAATTAGACGCAGCGACTGTGGTATCGGCGACGGGATATTCGGTGATTCCTTTCTTCTGAGGGATGCTACTGATCGAACTTACGGCAGTATCAATGGACTCCTTCAACTCGTCGTCTCTCGACTCCAAAGAATCTGTATTTTGTTGCACCAATGGACTGACGTCGCGTTTTTCGAGCTTTTTTCTTCTCGTCACAGTGGTCGACGTGAGATCTTGACTCTCCTGAGACGTGAAATAATAATCCGACTCGCTGGATTGATAGCCGTTCGTTCTCGTTTGTCCTCTGGGAGTAGTCACAGATAATTCCGGAACTTCGCTCGTTCTCCTTTCCGTGCTGGCAGCTGGACTCTCCTTGTAACGTTCTTCGAATGATCCCTGATAGGAACCGTGATAAGAGTCATCGTGATACTCTTGGTATTGATCCTGATAGTCGTTCTTGTAAGTGACAGGTTCTTCCTTGCTGTACGGTGGTTCATAATCGACGTAGTCCTTCTGCGGTTTGCTATACGGGTCCACGTAACTACTTTGCGAAGTGATGGGCACCTGATTGTATGCATCTTGCTGATTATAGGTGTCCTGGGCGTAAATGTCTTGATTATACGCATCCTGATTATATGTACTATCCTGACTATATTTTTCTTGATTATATGGTTCCTGGTTGTATGGTTCTTGATTATACGTATCCTGGTTATACGTTTCCTGGTTATACGTTTCCTGATTATACGTTTCCTGATTATAGATTTCCTGTTTGTACGTTTCCTGATTGTACGTATCCTGAGGGAACGTGACCTGAGGGTACGCATCCTGACTGTACCCTTCCGTGTTATATGTTTCTTGACTGTAAGTCTCCGAATAAGTCTTTTGATAACCGGTCGACGTATTTATATTATACTGGGAATCGTATTGCTCATGTTGATACTGATTGTAAGTATTTGTTACGTTATTTTGGTCATAAACACTCGACGGTACTGAGGCATTGCAACCGTCGTATTGCTCTTGATACGTATCGTCTTGATAAGCTGGCACCTTCTTCCCGTCCTGCTGATATTGAACGTTATTCTGATCGTAACCCATTACCTGATAATTGTCTTCTATTATATCTCTACTTGTCTTCCTGTATTGATCGTTCGGCTGGCTAGTGTATTGATCATTCGGTTGACTAGTATATTGATCGTTCGGCTGACTACTGTATTGATCATTCGGTTGACTAGTATATTGATCGTTCGGCTGACTATTGTATTGATCATTCGGTTGACCAGTATATTGATCGTTCGGCTGACTCGCGTCCGGATATGTAGCATCCTGATAGGTATCCTGATACACTTGCGCGTTCTGTTGCACGTAAGACTTCTCATATTCATCCTTGTACGAGTTTCGCGCATACGTTTGGTCGTACACATCCTGCGTAACCGGTTCCTGGTACGAACGACCATACTGGTCATCCACAGGTGCCGTATAACTGGAACCGTACTGACCGTCTTCGACGAATTGAGCTTTTCCAGGCATCTGTTCGTAGCCGGTTCCCTCGCTGTATATACTGTCAATGTAGGTATCCTGAGGTAAGTTATCCTGGCTGCGATAAGCGTAATTATAGTCCTCGTTGTAGTCAGACTTGTAATAGCTCTCCTCGGAGGGAGTTCTAGTCTTTGGCAGTTGCCTGCTCGGTGTGGCAGGTAGGGAGGCAAGCTTACGATTGATAATGACACTGCTCGGCTTCGTCGGCGTCGGAGGTAGTTTTTTACCGGTCCCTTCTTGACGAGACGGCGGTCGTTGTGGCTGGAGCGGCTTACGACGGCGAGTACTGTGACCACTGAAAAAAGTATACAACAATTTGAATTTCTGCAAATAAATTTCTGCACGAGTTGCGTTTAAAAAGTAATGAGATCAGTCCAGTGAAAACTTTTACTTATCGTCTGTTAAAACGTATACGTTATCGTATTAAAAATAGGATCATTTAAAAACTATAAACCGTTGGAGGCAATTCAATTGCAACTTTTTTAACGTTTTCCACAGAGTTTAAAATTACATCCTCTAAAATGAGTTTATATTTGTAGAAAAAGAAAAAAGTATTCGCAACTACCACACTCTCCACATTTGATTGGATTTCATCTGATTTTTACTCTCCTAGTCTCATTACTCTTTAGACACATCTCATACATAAAATATGAAAATTCATTTGAATTAACGAATACCTGTAATTGAGTTCCTCCGATTCGTAACTGCGTTGCCTTGTAACTGTTGGTCTGTAATCAGGTCGATGAATACCGATACTAGATGCAGGCCTCTGTGGAAGCGTTTTTCTGTTCCGTTTGTTTTCATGATGGGTACTAGTCCCCAAATACCATTTCCCTCCGCTATCCCATTGTCTGTCTTCGTCGTCCTGACCATGCCTGACAACAGAATTAGAAAATGTGAAGGACTTCATTTTCCTCCCTCTAATATGCTTTACCGCATATTCTATTATACAAATTTGAGAAAAAACGAATACTCAATTACCCACCTCTCATCTTGATAACTATATCCTGTGGTGGTATCATAATATTCATTGTACCTGATGTCTGTTTGACATTCCGGGTACGTAGCGAACATTTTACCGATTCGTCCGTCGCTGCTATATCCGTCGGTATAATAAGTTTGATCATCGTACAAAGTCATTTGTCGTTCTAAAGATGGTCTTCTGTGGGTACCTATTACGAACAGAAACAAACAGAGTTATAACATAAATATTCTTTTAATACTTTCTACAAAAAAACCCGATTATTATGTGTACGTGAGTTTACCATTGTGAATTTTAAGAGCATGTCCAACAAAAATTTATACACACTATTCCTCGAAATTTAGGAATGAACAAAATTAATAAAATTACAGGAATGATTTAGTAACTGTTCCGTTTCGTTAAAAGTTCGGAGCACATGTATATGGGAAAGGGATTGTGGAGTATCCTTTCCACTGAAGGGAAACGATCAGATCACACTTAGACTAACACTAAGAAATATGCTTTATTCAACTGCTCGAACTGACTCGGTCAACGAACGACTGACTCACTGTGCTTGATCTCGCATTCACCCTCTCTACACACCACACTCCACACGCGCACTTCTTCCATTCCGGAAATCACACCACACTGTTGCCGCCAACGAGACGCGTGGAGTCCCAACGATTCGCGGCAGCCTTTGCGAATCGTAACCGTCCGATTAGGCTGAAGCATTGTAAGTATCACAAAGTCGAAACCGTTCGAACGACTAATGATGCCGCAAAACGCCGGCTTCGACGGGTCCTCCACGCGAAACGCGATGATACGTGCCCTCTCACACCACACGCCCGCATACACACGCGCAACTCACATTCCCACATGTATGTACTGCAAACTGCAACCGTATACATCCATTACTCAACTACGTCACGTTCGATTATACATATAATACATATTATATGTTACCTCTTCGCCTTGGATAATACTCCGTATCGTTGTAGCTTCTCGTCTCGTCGACCCTCGTGCCGTGATATTCGTAACCTTCGCTGCACCAACCGTCTTGGCTGAAATTACGAGCGATGCGATGAAAAGGGATTCGATGGCAATAAACGGATACAGCGAATATAGAAGCAGAGATGAAATGACCCGACTGTTGTAAATGACGACGTTCGCACGGAACCATGACGCGTCTGGTTAAAAGACACCTCCCAAACTCTCGAAATAACTTCGCGCCACTAACTGCACCATGCAAACTACCTGTGGATATGCTCAGTGCATTCCATTCGGACTCAATCCATTAACTACTACGTCTCAATTTACTTGAATGCCCCTCTAGCGTCTTTGGGTTCTACAGCGGAACAATTTCCAAATTCTAATTACTGTTCGTGGACTTGTCGGTATTGAATTAAGCTATATACTATTCAAATAAAATACTTATTTTGTATTTTACTTAACGCAAAACAAACATTGTCCAATTTCAAGGGGTAACACAACTGTGACTTCTCGTATTTCATTTTTGGATAACAATGTCGAAAATTTCTAGCCGCTTTTAAAATGGCGAGTATTCGGGGGAGGAAGTTAATTAAAAATTTTGCACACAAAATTGTTGATCGAGATTTTCATATATCGGAAACAGCTGTTATGTAATGCAGTAGATTATGTTATAATAAAGTACTCTAAAAATATCAAATTTAATCGACAACCGTTCTAAAAAAATTCTATTTTGGAAAAAACGACAATTTGTAGAGCATAAAAATGACCTTTCGTTTCTCTCATGCAATATCGAGCCTTAAACATGTGCATATAATTTTTAAGAATGAAACGAATATTTTCAGTTCAAGAGGAAAAAAATCGATTATCGCAGTGGTGTTAGTCCTTAACGCACGAGCAAATGACTTCTGAAATTATGATCTTATAATCTATAAGATCGTGTTTGAAATCATCGTGAAACTCGTTCAAACAATTGATAATCTGTGAAGTATACGAGCGATCGATGAAGAATTGCGAGACCAAGCAATTGGAAGAAATGCAATTCTACCGTGTAGCGAGCTATAGTGACGTGTGTTTATTTGTGTGCAAATGTTCTCGTAAAAGCTACCTCGACGGTGCTTCGAGTATACAGGGACCGAGCTAACGATGACGCGCTAATAAAAGAAACACGTTAGATGAAACGCGAGTTGTAAGTATTTTTGAAGAATGCAAGTTATATGCGATGAAAATCTCACGAGACAGAGCTGGGGTACTCGTTTCGTACCTGTCGTCGTAATCCCACGTGTGCTTCCGTCGTCTAAATCAGGCAGAAGAAAACAATAAAACGTTTTTTTCTTCTTGTGTCACGCGATTCAAAATCAGAGTCGTGCAAATGAGCAAAATTCTGTCGAGACGCGAAAAATAGAAGTTTAATCGCTTATTGATTTCCTTCGTCGTATTCAATGTAGCAAAGTAAAAGAGAAGGAAGAAAAAGATATAGATAGAAAAGAAGACTACTAACTGTAGGAATAATGACAAAAGAAGTATACCGTTGTAAAAATGGTTATTTCTGGCTAGTATCGCGACATTATTTTATATTGACGTGTGTATAGCTGTGTTTTAAGGCTCGGTAAATGTTAAATAATACCTGTATTCCTTATAGTGTCTTGGTCTACTATTGTAGAAGAGTGGCTCGGAAGGTTCTGAAGCGTGCTGAGACTGAGAATACCTTTGCGGTGGACCTTCTTCGGGGTACGGTTCGTCGTATCGTGGACTATGACTTGATCCACCGTAGCCTCCATAATTACTCGGGACTAGCCTTCCTCCGACTGTAGCTGGAATCTATTACAAAAATATGCATGTAATCCTCTCTTTCAAACAACAATAACCAAGATCCTATTCCCGAGTGCATTATATTCTATTACCCAGAAATTTATACAAGAATTCTTTTTCGTTACGTAGATACGTTACGTACTTTTCACACATTTCTACAAAAAATATAGAAGAAGAGCGCCTTAACTGACACGGTAAACGTTTGCTAAATTTCCTACAAATATTGAATAACTCAAGACTCTAAAGAAAATATACTTTTAATGAGGTTTCTTAAAAATAACAAGATCCTCATTTAATATTGAAAAGGTGAGAGAGAGTAACTCAATAGTTAGAAAGGTAATGAAACTTCGTCCTACGAGTAACGAATCAAAGACCTGGACGCTATAAAACGAGAGACTTCAAAACCCGATAATTAATAAACACGGCTAGGAAGTATCGATCTGCGAAATACCTGATGATCGTCCCTCTCGTAGCTATTTTCTCTCGAGGTCTCGAGGGATCTTTGAGGGGTGGCCAATTGGTTGGCGGCGGTACGAAACTGCGAGGCTGAACTGTTTGCGCCCTGTCCTCCTACTGGATAATTCAGATCCGACGTGTAGTCTGAGTCTTCCGAATAACCCGCTGAAAATGTAATTTAATTGTTAATTGTTGGTAAGCAGATAGTATTTTTCATAGATAAATGCCAGATGCATAGATGCGTCTATCAGTTGAGAGAAAAAACTGCACGACGTAAATAAGCAAATTCGTTGATGGTGCTGTTGTCAAGATTTTCCTACAAACATATTTTTCCTTAAACAAAAAATTGCTTTCCTAGAAAGAATAAAATTGTGTAAGTATAAGTACGTGTGCGACAGTAATGAGATAGATTTGTTAAATAATTGCGAGATCGCTTCAATCGTGAAATCTTCCAAGAAGGATTGAAAACAAATCACGATGAGTTTTCTGTTTGTACGTGTGCTTTTTCGACGGAGAGAAGATATAAACCGTGATATCGAATGGCGTAGTCGTGAAATGAAAGATTATCGCAAGTGACAATCGATTTCGTTTCTAAAAGTAGCTCCCAGATCGCAATAATTTCGAAAGTATTTCGTCGAAATACAAAATTGGTCGATATTGGATATATTCGGAGCAACATCTGGGAAATGGGAATGATTGTTCATTTCTTTTTTCGTCTCTTATATACCAGAAAAATACAGTCAGAACTGAGATCCATAAGTGAACCTAATCAACAAGGAAAGATTAGAAATAGGTAAAATTGAGAGCAGATTCCTCTAGGCAAAAAAGTAGGAAAAGAAAAAAAAGCCGATTTGAAAGATTGTATCATGCCAAGGGTGTGACAATCATTAACATTACATTAAGCAAGAGATCTTTCTGTAAAGAGGGTTGCATTTCCAGGGGTAAATTACCGACGATTCTCTCCGATGAACGGTAACCACAAGAAGGAAGCTGTGGTTCATATTACGCATGTACGGACGGCACAGAAATTCGTGTCCACCTATACTGCCTAATGTAATTACCATCGCACTCCATCTAACAATAAGTACCTACATGTATGATCGGTGATCGTTTGAGGAAAAACAGCAATCGCTGCAATTGAATTTTTATACGTAAAACTAGCAGTAGNGAAAGATTAGAAATAGGTAAAATTGAGAGCAGATTCCTCTAGGCAAAAAAGTAGGAAAAGAAAAAAAAGCCGATTTGAAAGATTGTATCATGCCAAGGGTGTGACAATCATTAACATTACATTAAGCAAGAGATCTTTCTGTAAAGAGGGTTGCATTTCCAGGGGTAAATTACCGACGATTCTCTCCGATGAACGGTAACCACAAGAAGGAAGCTGTGGTTCATATTACGCATGTACGGACGGCACAGAAATTCGTGTCCACCTATACTGCCTAATGTAATTACCATCGCACTCCATCTAACAATAAGTACCTACATGTATGATCGGTGATCGTTTGAGGAAAAACAGCAATCGCTGCAATTGAATTTTTATACGTAAAACTAGCAGTAGTCTGAGCATTATTACTGCGCTAAGCGAAAATACTACGCACAAGCGAATTTTGGTTAGGGCGAAATAAAAATGATAAATTTTAATCGTAAATTATATCGTAGTTTCTTCTAATGAATCAGGAAGAAACATGTGAATCAAATTCATTACATTATAATATTTTGTTGCATAGTGTAGAGGCAGCTATTTAAACATTGATTTGTTTAGTTAAAATTATAGTTGCTCTTGATGAAATATTTATAGAAACAATTTGCGTCCAAGTAAATAGTAACGTATACGGATACTAACAATACCTCACCCGGTTATATTGCAAACAAAGATTTTCCCATAGACGGATGAATCAATAAATGCGAAATCATAAATATTCCAGTGTTATCCGCGCGCACATCAATAATTCACAGAAACAAACAGAGAATCGTTATAATAACAATAATTTAATCGTGACAATCGTGACCGACGTTCATATCCATAGAACATCGATGCACGTATACATATATACATACATAAATTGTTCAATATAAATTCATGCCCGACGCCGAAAGGAAAACGATATCAACGCAGGTGACGGCGCGTAACGAATTCTAAATTATAACAATTGAGAGTCGGAGAGGCGTTTCTCCCGTCTAAGAGAAAGAGAAACAGAGAGAAAGAGAGAGATAAACATAATGACAGATAGAGAGAGAGAGAGAAAGAGAGAGAGAGAAAATATATTAAAATGGAACTGCTGCTAGTTAGAATCAGTGATTTGGCTTTGTGATAGTACTTACAGTGGCCTATATTGTACAATATCTGTCGTCGTGCCTGTTCGGCTCGTGCTTCCTGGTCCATCATGTTGTTCAGCCTTTCCAGCTTCCTCTGCAGTTCGGCCGCCTCCGTGTTCTCAGGGTCTTTCGGAAAGTAGACATCGGTTGGGGAAAATGGTTAATCGCGTGCAATTGCTTCCATACAGTTTCTAATCCGTCGACATTTGTAAACAGAACCTCCCGTATGCGATAAATCGTAATTAAATATCCACGTATATTGTTTTACAATTCTATTACTAAAACCTTTACATTCACATGTATGTATAACATATCAATATTGAATTCATTAAACACTTTGATCTTCATTACATGATTTTTAACATTCGATATTAACGAAATAAGATAAATATATTATTGTGACATTATTATAACATATTGAAGCTTTACTTTGCTTATTACCGACTCTAAGCTTCAGGATAGTATGATTATAACGATACTGAAAAACTTGTTACTGAACTTAAGTAAATGAAGTTCGACAGGGAAAAGCGATTGCTCTTCATTAAGGCCAACTGCACAGATCCGTTTTTTCGATGCGCGACGTAATTGCGCTCTGGAATACTATACATTTAATTGGATTCCTTGTTTTCGACTAGATTTTATGTGAGAAATCATCCCCTTGTGGGTTGTATCACGATTTCGCGAACACTCTGTATATAAATTTACCCAAAACGTAATTAGGCCATCGGACGTTTACTTACGTTACGTTCGACGTTTAGCCCAATTTCCTAGACGAGCGATCGACGTAATCGCATATACGGTCGCTAAGTATTTACTCAATCAGATATCGGCCAATTAAACCGTTATTTTTTTGGCCGAGCCGTAATTTCGGCCACGTAAAAACACGGTACGTTAAAAAAATAGATGTGTCTAGTAGGCTTGAGTGATTTCATTAGTACGGATACAGGAGGTTCCACCCTACAATTGAGTCTCTTCGTTCTCGTTTATTGTCTCTATCGTTCAGCGGGTACGACGCTACGTTTCTCTAACGAGTTCCCAATCAGGTATGAAAAACCGGGTGTTCTATAGGATAATACCGCCCCGAGTGTGGTAATATGCCGGCGTCTTAAAAGGAAACCCGTGTCATCGGGTTCTTTTGTACATCACACGCCTTCTCACGCTATTAAGAGTCGAGCGTACACGTTGCTTGAAAGTTATTCACGAGGTAACTACAAAAACCGCAGATTTTACCGCATTAATCATCGTCTAATGACGCCTCGTAATTTATAGTGCCACATCCAAATTAGTGTAATTAATTATGATTTATTGTTTTTGAAGAAAACGTCTACTCACAAGAATATGAATAGTAACAATGTTTTGGTTCATTACTTATTGTTAATTAGAGATATGTGTATTATTCATACAAATGTCGATTTCGAGTATGTATTCGGTTGATTATGATCCATGTTCTACCGTAGGCAATATCTAATTCTGGCTATCAAGAACTTCCGTTTTTTTGTGCAATTAGTAATTGTCAGATCTCGAAAGTGCGTGCTCATCAGTGTCTACGCGGCGTCGCGCCGGGTCGTTATATTGTCTTCCAATTTATCCGTATTCGGAGGGCTGCGCTGCACAGGCAGTTTAAGCCGCGTAAATTGACTGCGGTCTTGCTCACTTCAGCGATTTACTAATATCGCAGTCGAATGAAGCATAGCTGGCGTCGCATCCTTTAGAGATCCGCTCTCATAAACGCGCGTGTGCCGACTGGATTTACGTAGTGGCGTGGTGCACTGATTGAAGGGCTTAGGGACGATTTATTACGCAACCGACCTGACTGGCGGAAACCCTTTTACACTGATGCACCGTCGTCCGAGAAACGGGATCCGTGATCTATACCTACGCAACCAACCCTTTCAAATTTAACCCCACCTTGCTCCTCCTTCATCCGCGTCTTACGCGTGTCGGAGTTATGAACTTCGAGAAGATCTATTCGCGTCAAAGAAAACAACAAAGCCACTCAGATTAAAACTACCAATTGTGTACACTAATCATTAAGTGTTAAAGTTGTTAATCCTTTGTGAAAGCAATTTACAGATGAGTAAACTTAACATTTTCGAGATAGAAGCAGTATTCTATGTCTACTAGATGTTCTAGATATTTATACAGCAAATATACTTTTACTTGATTAGCTGTAATACAACTGTGAAATATTTCAGGACAAATTTGAGCACTTAATTACATTACATTACGCTTGTACTCATACAAAGTAATTATAATTAATCAAGTACGAATGGTAAATAAACCTTACATTATTCACTTGCAATTAGTGTTTCCATTGAATTATAAAGTTAGTGGAACCCGGTTTTCATATCGTGAAAGTCCTAACAAGACTGGTATGATTTCGATGTGGTTTACATTTGTAGATGACCCAATTCGTTTGTCCTTTTCTGTAGGCAGACTCTGCGTCAGGAAAGTAGCATGTGCAAGATTTATTCGGTCTGTGTAGTTTTCCACTCGTGATCTGACAGCTGTTTATCGACTGCGAGCTATTTATATCGATTACGGGATATCTAACGTTCCAAGAAGATCGAAACAAGTAGATTATTTAAAATTTCGTATGCACTAACGGCAAGAAAGTAAGGCAAAAATAACTCAGCGTCGAGAAGATTTAGAGATTGTAGTATAATGTATCCTACAATTAGCAATGGAAATATATGGAAATTGCATCTTAAATTCTGGGAATAGGGTTAAACCCGAGATATGTTAATACTACAAATTTACTAGTCGAGAACTTGTTAATGGATTAGTGCGCAGTTATTAATAGTTTACTTGGTAACTCCTTTCCGTAGAAAATTTCTACTGGAAATATGTCGCGCACAGTACGTGTGTACGTATACATATGAACACCTATGCGTACATACATGTGTATAACGTGTTTCGCTATGAAATGTGTGCCAGTCACGCGAATATTACTTTTATTGTTGGCATTCGGGGACCTCGTATGTCATTCTACAAAATCGATAAAACGCTCATTCAAGAAACTTAGCGTTCCGCAAACCTAGATGCGAGATAATGATGAAATCGTGAAAAATGTACTCCATTATGTACATTTGTACGTAGACACGGAAGATGAAATATCACGATTATGCTTTGACTTACATAGACACACTCTTGGAATAGAATATTGTATTACGATTGTGATTTCTCTAATTACTGATCAAAAATATTTGTTACTTGAATAAATGGTAGATCAGTGCAAAAGTTCGTGCCTGATTTCCAGAAGCGAGTCAGATCGCATCGTACTTTGGCATAGATGTCTCTTTTAGCATTATGTAAGAAACTTATCAAAACACAGTACCCTGATAAGTCTCAAACATCGACGATTTAAGTGGATTTGTGTATAAAAGTGATTTTTCTACGTAAAGAAAGGAAAATTCATTTTCACTGTATTTTTACACGAGTTTCGAAAGCCTGTTGGCATTGTAGCAAAATCTGCTCTGTTCGTACACGTGGAGTGTGCGCGTTCTCTTCAATCAGTGAAAAAACAATTTTTCCGGAACTAGTGAATTTGATCTGGGCGATCAATTTCGATTTGTCCGAACGCCTCCAAAAATTTGTACAAAAATGATAGAATACAGGATAGATTCCATAAAAAAGAATTAAAGTGAATAAAACAACATCCTATTTCCTATCAGGCAGGAACTTGTCTAAAACTGTTCGACTCTTTCAATAATATTTTTACTTTACTTTACAGCAAACAAATGCATTTTACGTCCATTATTAGTAGACTCTATCTTTATAGATGTTAACACTGTTTCCAATTATCATTTGACATCACGGACCGTAATCAGGAAACGAAAATCCAAACAGTCAAAGGAATTAGAGAAACGAACTTAAACAACGTCAAGGTTACCTAACACTAGCCACAGGGATTATGTTCATCGCTAATGCGTTCTAATTCCGGCAAAATAATCGCCATGGCTTACCCTCAAACACGATTAAGCAAACGAACTGTTAATGAACATTAAAGAGGAGGACCACGAAGAGATCTTTCGCAAACTTGGAACGAGGGAGGCCATCGTAAGGGGTCTAATCCCCTGATTCTTCGAAAAAATTTCTCCGGTAATAATATTAGAAATGTAATACGCTCGGCACGAGCCCATTAAAGTCGGATATGGAGGCGGGAACAGAAAGGTGAGACGGAAGAAAAATAAGCAGGAGTAAAAGGTGGCGGCGAGGTAGGCAGAGGTAAGAGGAAGGGAGGTTGGAATTGGAAAAGAAAAAGAGCGAGGAAGAAAAAAAAAGGAAACGAACCCGATGCTCTCGAGAGCGACACTGACCTACATATTTTGCATTCCACTATTTCCTTCTAACACCCGAACTGCGAGGCAATATACGTATACATACGTATAGCGGATTTCGCGGTTGTGTTCCGCGATGTATTTATACTATCGTTCAGAAGTGTTCGGACAGCTTCGAGCTTTTAATAAAATATTCATCAACTTCTGGAAAACGCAAAGTAGACAACTTGCAGGTATAAGTATCAACTTCAACAATCACTTAAAACATTTGTATATTGCATGATACTTATTACGTATAATACAATTATCATGATGTACTTAACTAGCGAACCGGACAGAAGAGGAATTGTTAATAATGTCCGGAAAGCAGTTTCCTTGAAATCACAAGAGCATCGTGAGTTTAATTTATCAAGCGCAGGTCGGCCAAATTCTATTTAACTATTTATGAACGTTAGTACACATCGTTTCCTCCAACGAACTACAGCGTCCCGTTCGTCTTTCGTTTGTTCTCTCCGCCCTTCGTCTCCCTCGTTCTTTCTGTCCCTCGCCTCGAAAGATACCGTTCGCTGTTTCTAACTTTGGTCTGGATGCAATTAAAAAAAGGGTCAAGCCCTGGCAGGAGAGCGTCTCGGCAGCGCGAGTAGTTCTTGTCTTTGAGACCTCCCAGCCCCTGTTGGCGAGGGTTTCCCACCGCCTCCAACCCCTTCTCGCGTCTCCTACCCCGCCACCTCTCCTCTCGTCGTCCCACCGCTGCGCCGCCCTAAGTGCATCGAGGTCCTCCACCCTGGCACTGGGACGTCTCTTTAAAGTAAAGAAAAAGAAAAAAACCGTACTATGGCTGCACTTCAGCCATTCCGGTGCTCGAGGCCTGGGGATCAAAGTATTTTGCACTTTCACAGGAACGAACGCTCCGCGCGGCGCGGCGGTGGCGGCGCGACACGAGATTTTTCGAGGTATAGCGCGACGCGACGCGTCGCGTTGGAAATCGATCGGTCGAAATATATAAATGCAGACGTAAGTGCGCGGCACAGCGCACTGGTAATGGTTCAGCGAACGACGGCAGCTGGTTGTCGATATATTGACAAATTTTGTAAGGAGGAAACAATGGGAAAAGTCTGTGTCAACCCGAGACACTGCCTTTTCCTCTCCCGCGCAATCCTCCAGAGATTCTCTATCTTCTTTTCTTTGTAAATATTCGCTCTGTATTCACCGTCGAATTGCGACACAGAATTGTCATCTTGATAAGCAAAATGTGATGCTACTTCGTATTTTTTCACGAATAAATTCTCGAAAAAGGTCTCTTGAATTTAATCCTTTCTAAATCTGCATTTTGATTAAACTTGCAATTTAAAATGCACTCTCCTNTCAATCCTCCAGAGATTCTCTATCTTCTTTTCTTTGTAAATATTCGCTCTGTATTCACCGTCGAATTGCGACACAGAATTGTCATCTTGAGAAGCAAAATGTGATGCTACTTCGTATTTTTTCCACGAATAAATTCTCGAAAAAGGTCTCTTGAATTTAATCTTTTCTAAATCTGCATTTTGATTAAACTTGCAATTTAAAATGCACTCTCCTTTTCGACGGTCATTATAAATTCTGTATGCAGCCAATGAAGTGTATACAAAGTATACAAGGATAACTAACGATTATTTATGCTAAAATCTTCAATCTTGGGTACGTTAATGTTTATGCAAACAAATAATTTTCAATTCTTCATAGAAAATCTAATAATCATTATACTCTGAAACTGTAGGAATAAATCGATTCAATCTCGCTGCTTAATTTAAAAATGCATATTTATTTATACCTCGTTTTAAAAATCAAAAGCAAAATTTACATAGGATTTAATTTTACAACTGATCTTTGGTCACTTATAGCAAATCTGGTGTTCATCGAACATAGAAAAAATGAGGATCAGTTTATTACTCTCTTAGAATCTTGTCTTTATAAGAGAAACTAATGAAATTAAAAACGGATCGAAAATCATAATTGTCCCAAGCTGTAGCAATTCTTGAAAAATCTTCAGAAGTTTCATACCGTAATTTACTGATAAAACAATTTTTTAAGGTCCAGCACATCTTCGGGCAACAAATTATAAGAATAGAACCGATCGACCCGCATCCAAGACTCGAGATACGAGGCCAAGCGAAAACTTTAAATCCCCAAGAAATCGTTTCAGTTCCGTTAATCACACTTTTACTTCTCCTCTAATCTCATACATCCCAGTAGAACCGTTCGGTTATCGACACGATGCGGCCAAGAAGCGTGTAATTAGTGTATATCTGCCGGCTTGAGACTAAAAACCCTCGCCACTCAAGGAGAAAAATTTGTATAATCCCTATAAAGAAGTAGGAGGCTTTGTCGGCCACGAAGACAGGCCAATGAACATCTGAGAGCTTTTTATACCGTTTACAGAAAGGGCGTACTGCGGAGCGTGGACCTAATTTCATTCCAGTTGAATTCACCACGCGAGGAAAGTATAAAAACCAAAGATTCAACCAAAGCTGTTCTTTCAGACATTTGCGCGATTACTGGCATGTGGTGATAATAATGGTGGTCGTAATAATAATGTGAGTGAACGTTTGTTGTCAGACTTCACCATATATTCTCCCGTTTTTTCAATTACGTTGCAAGCATATATTTGTAAAATTGAATTATCTCTAAGTGTTATCTCATTAAACTTTCCGCGAAAACGGCTAAAAAACAGATTAATCCAAATATCTGTTAACATAAGGATGAAAAGCTAATTTTTCAGCCAATTTGTGCTATTGCCATGTCGCGCAAAATTTAACCCCTTAAGATATAAAAGTATTTTGTTAGAATGCAGAGCTTTAAATCACGATTAACTTATCGCGAACCATATATAATGCTAAAATTATGGAGACATGCAATATTCCTGCACTGTATATGTAGTCGCATGTCTGACTTTGTGCATACAAATTTTAGGAAACTGCCAAAAAAAAATTCGTATTGACCTCCTTTCCATTAATTAAAATGTTGAGGTCAAGTTAAAGCGAAGGATCGAAATCTTTGGAGCTCTTAGTTTAATTTCTTATGAATTGTAACTCATTAAGCTTTTAGTACGTAATCTATGATTCTTCTAACATCTAGAATTCCCATTTTCTTCGCTGCATCTTTTGATCATAATTCCCTGCTTCTTTAAATATTCTTGCTATCATTTTTAATTATTGCTCTTAGACGGCATTTAAAAACCGGTAAAGCTGAGATGTTCTTACGATATTAATTAATTCTCGGATCAGAATTCTGTTTGCGTATTAAAGTGAAGTTAATTTTGATATCCGACATAACGATTTCACTTGGGATTAGTACCTCATAGATTACAGGCTTCGTATAGAAAAAATGGTCGAATCGCTTTATATAAATTTAAATTTAAATGAGACTTCTAAATCTTCATCTCTCTATTCTGATGAGTCAATAAATCGCATTAACTAATTAATTAATTAAACTTATCGATCTGGATACAAGAATACGTATAAATATAGATATTTTCGTTTCCTCTTTCAAGCAAAGTGTACAATAATTCTCCAAAGGTTAGCTTTTTAGTCTGCAAATGTACATCGTTGTGCAAACTATATTCGTGACATGTGAACATGGAAATAGCTTCGGGAATAAAACGATCTTAGCAGAAATAACGAACTTTGCGACGGACTAAAATAACCATGTTCGTTTCAACGTTTGTGCTCCTCAATTGTTAAAAGGTATTCTTGAATCATTAGACGCCAACGGTGCTACGTCATGCGTGAATAAAATTTCTAATCTAAAGAAGGTTGGCCATACTAATCGTATTCATTGATACCATGTAGACAAAAAGTCGATCAGCTGGCGGGATCCTCGTTCTCATGTAATAAATCGCGTATCGTGGCGTTGAGACATAGAAATAATCGCGATTTACATACAGTAATGAGTATAAAAGTAGGAAAAAAATGTGCAATCTATATGTTACTAAATTCAATCAAACACATCACTGTGAATTATATTTCCTTTAGACAGTATAATAATTTCTGGCTGTAATAGTAAAATAACGCTAGATTATAAAGCTACAAATTAAAGTAGTTTGATTCTCGATGGAATTTTCATAGAATTTGACAGAATTTTCCTATTTAAATACTCATCAATTTTAGTTGTATAGCAAACACAGGAGCGATAGAAAAGAATTGTAGGTAACAGGACAGAAAACGTCTACGGACAATCGGTAATTGATTACAGTGTCGCAGCCATAGCTCGATGCATCTGCAGGTACCCTCTCATTCAAAAGAATGTTCTGCATTGAATAGACCATTTATTGTCGCACGTAGTACATTAGGTGAGCGCAAAAAATTAAAAAAGTTCGAATTCCGGTAAGCAGGCATTTGTGGTTCAACCACAAAATGCAACCGTTCCATGCACAAACATAAAGTAGAATAAATAAATAGTAATTAACGAAAATAGTTGAGGCACTGTTATCGGAAACTAATTGATCTTTTGCATTCACCTAATAACAGCTTCAGGCAAAAAGGATTTTTACTTATTTTTGTCATTTTCATTTATTTTACTTTTTCAATTCATATTCACCCCTCTTGTGCTATCGCCGCGCCACTGCGTGCACGTACGATTATGGTGCTCCGAAAAGTGAAAATTGTGTGCTATTAAATAAAAAACTCTAAATACGTATAAACGGAGAATTGTCTTCTCAACTTAATATCGACCAATCGAATAGTTCTCATTTAGCGTTTTAATTGTGGAGCTATTGTGTACGAAACGATTAATTAACCAGTAGGTGATCCTGTGATCGATCGCACGATCAGTTTCGATAAATATAGAAACAAAAAACAGCAATTGGAGAGAAAAGAAACTCTGCTGTTTTATATGAGTGTAAATCGACAACTTTATATGTAATTTTGTAGGTCTAATGTTGCTTCGTCAGACTAAAAGAGCCCTTCCTTATATCTTGCCGCAACTCGTTAACTATACCTTTACTATACGTATAATATATGAAGATACTTCCTACAATCCTAAAAGGAGGATCAAACGAAGTTCTTTCTCACTACGTGCTTCACTCAATAACACGGTGCTGGTCTCCCAAAAAGGCACGCAAACCTCGATATTGTTGCTATGTTCAATGATAGTGTGTGCTTTTACAAACGAACTTTCAAAAACGTATGGAGAAAGAGAGGGGGGTTCGAAAGCAACGAAATACCAAATCGGGAGGTGATTCTTAACATTCCTACCTTACGGCATTTTTTTAACAGACTTGTTCCACTCCGAAAGAATATATATTTTGAAAAAAATTTTGTGAATCCCTCCCGCTCTTTTTTTTGCAAAGCAGAAAATGTGGTGGAAATATTGTTTGCGACAACATTGGATGGAAAAAAAAAACTGTCAGAGAAAAAGAGGAGTGAGAGATAGAAAATAGGAACAGAGAGAGAGAGAGAATATGGAAGAATAACTGCGAAAGCAGAAACGTCGATTGACACTCACAGCGACACATGAAAACATTTAAAGGCTTACTATTGAGAACTTTTAGAAATGTACATGTCATATTTGATATACGAATTTCTTATAATTTCAGTACGAAACTTGATTATGGTAAAATGCCAAAGTATATATTAAAAATATCTTGAATTCATTGATAGAAATTCTTTATGAAAATTAATTCTTGATAATCTCACAAATTACTGTTGCTATTACATGAAAACATGAATTACTTAGGATAACGTTGTGGACATCGTGTGGGATACTTTTTTTTTCCAAACAGGTGCGACGATTGTTCGGTTTACTGTTACGCGGTGTAATAAAAACTACAAAAAAAAGCAGAAAATAAGCTGAAGGAGGGTGTAGGATAGTCGATTTCTCTTGGTGATTTTCACGGTAGAAAACTTTACCACCCTTCTGTTAGAGCTAACGTGGTCACGCTGCCTGATGGCATAATTGGGGTCGTTTAATAAGTCGTATCAGAGTGCATATAGGGGGTCGAGGAGCGATAGGAACGAGTTTCAATGGCGTGACTATCTGCACTCATATACGACGAATTCAAAGGTGCCCACTCTCTGCAATTAAGTTAATGGAACAGGGATGTCTGTATGCACGAAACGGTGAAACACTCGAATTCGAAGTTGGAAAAAAGAAAACGGAGAATGAAAGAGGAAAGAGAACGACGATACGGAAGGAGCGAAAGAGAAGTCACTTCGACGAGAAGAATTTAAATCAACCGTTTCAATAATTTTGCTACCGAAGCAGATCAATTAGAAGGAAGTGAACCATTTATGCCAATATTTCGGAAATGCGTTTAAGAGTTAGGAAGAAGTATTAAGAATGAGCACGAGCGATTAAATTTTAAATCCGCAATTCTTTTCTCATTAAGTAAGTAAACTTCAAGTCTCCGCTCATTTTTTTCAATTGACCGTAAAAATGAATCGTTTTATATGATCATTTATTATATTGAACACAGAAAATCCATGCACGGATACTTAAATGTTCGCATTTTTTTATAAATATTTCAATAGTTTAATA